>CAMAOC010000252.1:0-81921 GCA_945859555.1 Megachile ligniseca
TACATGTATACGAATCAGATATCCATTTCAATAATTGTAAATACCCACGAACTATTAGAACAACCCTTCGTAATTGCCAATTCTCTAGATAAGCTTAAAAAACATTGTAAAGACTGCGCATTTAAAAACGAAATTCGAAACCTTAAAACCAAACTTACATCTGTTCAACATATGATCGATCAATTGAAATTTAGCCTCAAAATCGTTAGAAAACGCGGACTTCTAAACGTCATTGGCTCAGTATCTAAGTCATTATTCGGAACCCTTGATGAAAACGACTTATCTCTGATTAACGGAAATCTGGACAAACTCTTCGATTCAAACAACCAACTTAAGATTATTGTAGCTAACCAATCCGCTATAATCAAACAAGTATTAGAAGACTCTCATGTTCAATCTATCGATCAAATGCAGATCAAAATACAGGAATTGCAAAATTCAGCACAAAGTCACGAAATTTTCAACTCTTTGATGTTCCATATTGAATTCGCTCTTTGCGAACTACACACTAACATTGACGAACTCTTGAATACAATCACATTGGGTAAGCAAGGAATAATCAATCCACAAATTGTAAAGCCACAACAATTTTTGAATGCTATTGAACAAATTACTAAAACGCACTTTCTACACAGCCACATAGCACCAACTTTAGAAAACTTTCAAACTATATTAGATATTAGCAGCTTAAGACTTTGGACCAATAATGGTAAAATCATATATACTATCACTGTTCCACTATTAGACGATACAGAATGGAAAATCACTCGACTCTATCCAATTCCTTTCAAACGAAACCAAATTTTTGTGGCTCCCGTAATTGATCATGAAATTATATTTACAACACACGAACAGTATGCACCAACGGATTACAAATATATCCGAAAATTCTGAAAACAAACACCTCTCATTTATATTTGCCAACTAAATCAACCAACACATAGTAAATTAGGTTCCCACGATTGTCAAATAGAACTCGTCAACAATGCGAACCAAATCAATAGTTGCGCTATTTCGCTTTTTAAAATAACAGACGCAACATTCATCCCACTGGAACAACCAAATGTTTATATCTTTATACCTAATGAACCAATTTCACTCGATATTTTATGTAACACACATGAAACACGAACAATCGGCAACCCTAGCATTATTCAAAGCAAAGAACCTTGTATTATTACTTACGGCAATAACATGATAAAAATTGGAGGCTCAGTACAGAACATCTCTTACGAAACTAGACTTAAAGAAATTGTAATAAATGTGTCAGATGATGATTTCAAGTTATTAGACGAAAATATTGAAAAAACTCCTAAAATAACTTCCAATTTTAATCAATACAAAACTTCACTGAACCGAATAAACAATCAAATTAACCTAATACAATTAGAACATAGGATCAAGAGTCTGAAGGAGTATGGCCTCTCGGCACTCCAAATCATTAGTTACCGTTTATACTTTGTATAAATTCAAATTATTTTACAAATGTTTACCTACATGTCTTACGGTTAACATATGTTGCCCTACCGCTAACGCAACACAGGAATTGCATCCTACACCATCAACCGTATCAGCTCCTGGATACAGCGAATATGCCGACATCACAGCCGGAAATCTACCGGTCCTAGAAGACAACATTGTTCAAATTCAACCAGCTCGGAAACATGTACGTTTTGAGAGACCCAAAAAGTCTAAGAAGAGGGGAATGTGACGCACTTACTCAAACACGAAGTCATCCCGAACTTTGTCACACCCTGAATCAGCAATAGCAGCATCACGTCAACAACAATTAGTCAGCGGTCACTACTCTCAAATCAATAGTTAGTCATAAGCAGACCCCCGAAACCGATAAGTCCCCTCTACAAAACACTTTCCATATATAAGGGCCCGTGGACTACAAATAGAGGTTCACTCAAAAATAAAAGTTAATATACCTAAAACCTCTGACCGAATCTTCTGTCTACGGACTTAGTTTCGCGTACAGATATTTGTTAGAGAATCGTGTTCAATCCATGTGACACCGTTGACAAAGGCGAGCGATTACTGCACGCGTCCTACGTAGCTGATTCGTACACAAGTTTTTTGCTCTCCTTCCAACGGTTACAGTTCGGCAACGGTCTCTATTGTTTTTACATCTCTACAATACCAAAACAAAATCATATTTCTAATTTTATCTACAAACGTGAAGATCTTGCAGTTGAAAATATTGCAAGGATGAAGATAAAGAACCCTTCAATAAAATTGATGCCTTCTAAAGTTGTTAATCATTTCCTAATACTCAACTTTGATAACAAAATTTAATTTGAGTTCTTAGTAAGCCATGAAACAATTACCATGTTCATTAAAAGAAGGATATTATATGTAGAGAAACGATCCTTTACGGCAGGAGTACGTTGGAAAACTTATGTACATTCACCATACGTGTTAAACTTAATTTTAATATACTGTTATTTATTCTATTGTCTTTGCAATGAAATTTAAGAAATTTAAGAAATTTTTCTCGACGTCGACAAGGTGCTTCAAAATTCGACAAATACTTCATATCATCAAACAATTTTATTAAACTTTCAGAGAAAATTGTAAATAGTACATAAGAATAAGAACTGAATTGTTGGGGCAATGTCGCCCTTCGACAAATGCGCGAAGGGTTGGATATTGACCCGCAGAAAAATTGAAGTAAAATTGCCGGATTTCCGACGGAACGAAAACAGTTTATTTAGTCTATGTATAAAAGTCATGTTAGAAATTGAGAGTTTATATGTATAGATGCGGACGGCGAGAGCGGGCCGTGTGCGTCTTGTCAAAGCGCTTTCCTGGTTGCAAGGGATAGTTTATAAGGGTAAGAAAGATTGTATATACATATATGTAGTCGTCTAGGGCCATAGCGACGTTGGTGTCCTCACGGTCAATGTTTTGCCGAAGAGGCATTCTTGTGCAGACTGTGACTGTGGAAACACGTCACAGAACAAACGAGTCAGTTAGAAAGTGAATCCGTTGTATTATTTTAATAATATACCTTGTCGGTTATTTTCCTGATATTCCTACAGTCAATACAATAAAATTTAACAGAACAATAATAACGTCACACACAACACCGATAAGACTAATTAATTACCTAATTATATGTTTAATTGAACCCCGAAGCGATACGTTCGGATACAGGATTTAAAACGATTTCTCGCGCAAAAAGACGTGTTGTCGAATACATGGTTCCTCCTGACCACCGCCGCCTCCCCGCGTCACCGTCGTCGGGAGTCTCTGCAGCAGGGTAGAACGAGACAGCGAGCGAGAGAGACAGTGGGACTACAGAGCTCGCATAGGAACAGTAACCGTTTCTCAAACAGAATAATCATTTGTTTCTTTTGCTGACAATGAGAACAAACTTGTCTGCATATACATATTAATAAAAGCAGACAAATTTCTTAACTTCATATATTACAATGACTTAAACGTAATGTCAGTACACAGTGTCACAAGAATGAACACATTTCAAAATTATGTATATTTAACGAAATCTGACAAATAACAAGAAAACATAGTATAAACGAAAACATAAACGTACCTAGGTACAAAAATAAACAGGAATCAAATATTGCCGCAATTTCGTTTTCTTAAATTCTTCCACATAATGACTGCAATTTACAAGTACTGGATGCACACTACGGTACAAAAATTTGTTCGTATAGTAGTGGCGTATAATGAGGTCTATAACATTTAATACTATAAAACTATGGTGAATTAAACGCTGTATATACAATGTATTTAAAATTTATTGAAATAATATAAAATATTATTTTCGTAAAAATAATCCTGCTACTTCTCCCGTTCCAAACGTCCTTTCCACGACTGCTGTCGATGGTGATGGTCGCCTGGTCGTTGGACAGTCCTTAAAGGTAATGGCCCATTTGCCAACAATTGAAACAGGCGCCCTTCTCCTTCCTCGGTTTCCGACATTGCGTCGCCAAGTGCCCGAGTTCGTTGCAATTGTAGCAACGGACAGGTCTCTCCGTCGCGTCGTCTCCGTATGTCCCACCTTAGGTTTTTTACCTGGAGTCGTCATCAGCTTGCTAGACTCCGTTCGGAGCGTGATCCCTTCGAAGGCCCGACATAAGTACTCCACCTGCTCCAGATTCAACATCTTCGCCTGGTTCCTCAGGGTCCAATCGGGGATCCCTTCGATCAAATAATCAACGAGTTCCTCTTTACCCACGGCAGCTTCATTGGCCAATTTAATCTTTTCATGATGGTATTCACTGTAACTCTTCCCGCTCTTCCATTTGCGGTCCTCGAATTTCCTTCTGAAGAATA
The DNA here is from genome assembly GCA_945859555.1 of Megachile ligniseca. Classification (NCBI taxonomy): domain Eukaryota; kingdom Metazoa; phylum Arthropoda; class Insecta; order Hymenoptera; family Megachilidae; genus Megachile; species Megachile ligniseca. The sequence goes on from CAMAOC010000252.1 coordinate 4,309, forward strand.
GTTTATGCGGTTTGTGATCTCACATTTTCTTCATTTCATCCAGGAGCGAATCCGGTGGCAGACGCACATGCTCTGGTCTCGACTGCAACTACAGTAACGCCCGCCCCTTTACTTTATTACTGACCAGCGCCCACATCATTGCATCGCTTAACTCGTATCATTCCTTTAATACCATTAATTATCTATTCCTTTGACCATAGATGACAAGTGCACTGTCAAACTCTCTTAGCAATCCGCTTAACATTTTGAAATTTACAGTTGGCTTCTCCGATGTTGCTGCGATCTGCGCGGGTGATGCTCTCAACAATTCATTTTCTCTACGCAACAGTTCCATCTCTCGCCTTAATAACTCCTCTCCATGTCTAAGGAAGTCTAATTCCCTGTCGGTAATTTGTTTTCGTTGTTCCGCCAGGGCCGTGGCCGTAATTGTCCCATCGTCGCGCTTTCCTGTGTTTATTTCACCGTCCTCTGCCTGCTCGGTGACAGTTACATAGTCTTTGCTATTTTCAGTCGCCATGACAGAAATCAGTAAATCACAAGGCTCGCAGTTTTCTGTGCACGCAAATAATGCAGCCTTTTGTCCTTTCTGGGGTAAACTTGTGGCCTTCAAGATATTTTTTAACTCGGAGATGGCTCGATTCTGCAGATCTTCGTACACCAGGTCGCTCATAAGTCTACTCTATGTACCGACACGTGTCGTAGTACTTCCACAAATTTTTTTATTCATAACGGAATACCGTTCAGTATGAGCCCAGACTCAGATCCCACTTCTGAGAATTTGTTTTTACTCTAAGATGGAGAACGGGACTTAATGTGCCGCACACTCAAGATAGATTATTATTCTTTAATATCCTTTATTTCCACACACTTACGTTTCATGGTGGAGGAAAAGAAAAGAAAAACCAAAAAATAGGAACGAAAAGAAAATGTCGTAGAAAACCGTAAAACCGTATCGTAGAAAAACTGTTAATATCGCTTAACTAGGAAAGAAAAAAAACTAACAATAAGGCCGTATGCCACTGATCCATCTTTCGCACTTCCCATACTTCTACCAAACTCCTTTATCCTTTACATTCAGTCTGGCTAGCGTCGTTACCGGTCGCTCGCACACGTACACACTCGCATTCACATGTATAATTCTTACACTATCGAATTTTCTTTACGAATAACAGTTGTTAGTGACAGAACAAATTCTGGTAAATATTTGTTATCTGTAATGCGAAAACTTGAAGGAAAAGCTTATTTATGTAGAAAGAAGGGACAGTCATACTCGAGACAGTCAAAATCGACTGCTTTACGTTCGTTGGCGATTGCTCTGTTATATCCTACTCCTCCCGTCATTATAATTATTATTATTATTATTATTATTATTATTATTATTATCATTATTGTAATCATCTAATTATAAACAAATAAGCATAAGTGTAACCTTAGAATAAGAATATGCAAGAACAGCATAATTCCATTCCCACAGTCCGACTGTCCTTTCCCGCTTACCTACCAGAAATCTCCCTCCCTTCAAGCCAGAACTCCTAACCCTGATGTCTTCCTTATCACGACTGAACGAAGAGGCGTCACTCTCGTTAAGCACTCTCAAAGAACCAGTTCACTAAATATACTATTTTATACATATTCTCTGCAAATCAAGTTGTTTCCCATCGCACTTCCTTTAATTGGGACTAGGACCCAATTCGTTATCCTCGCGGGTATTTTTCCACCTACTACACCAGTGGGGATATAACAGCTCCTCCACTGTTTTGACACACCGCGCATACTTCACACGCGCCACACTTTATATAAAAAAGGTCATATTCGCCGCTCGCTTACCATCTCACTCGCTCACTCACTCTCACTTTCTCTCACAACGCTTTGTATTGCCTCATTTGTTATTTTTTAATTACATTTTATATAAGAAATCGGTAATTACAGTAAAAATCGTTAGAGTTCTTACGACAGATAACTTGTCACGTCACGATGTGGCGCAGAAATTACTAGTATAATAATAATAATCCGTGTTGTGAAATACATATACAGGGTGTTCGGCTACTGGCGGGCTTAATTTTAAGAGATGATAACTGCGGAAGTACAGAACAACTTTTTCCTTTACCAAAATGTGTACTAAAGTTTAGTTTTTAAATTATTAACGAGACGGGCCCGGGATAAGACCACACTGCCCGGGCCATAAAACCATTTCGCATGGTGTTGCGTGATCCCAGGAATCTGGCCAAAACAAAACCGCTTATGGTATAAATGTGTGGGAGAGTTGAGAGGAGCGTATTGGGCGCCATCTCGGCTCGACTCCCAGGGTTTGCGTGACTGGGCCGTCGTTTGAGGTGTCGGGCTTGACCTAGTATCCGAGACGAGATCCAGGAGACCACGCACCGCTTACCCTAAAAAGAGGAGCTGTCCATGTAACTACCCCAATTCCAGAACTCTGGGTAACAGGCGCCATGGCTGCAGATTTGCGTGGTAGAGGTGTCACGGTGAGTGCCCTCGGCCGTGCCCCTTCAAACGTTGGAAGAGGAGTCTTCCTAACAAAAGTTTGTGCGTAGAGTAATTGCACGGCCGTCGCTGAGGTGTCGGAATGATGGACCCAGTCATTCTAATATCCGAGACGAGTCCGTGATGCAGACAACACGACTGTTACCCTTAAAACTGTCGCTACGGAGCTACCCAATCTCAGATTTCTAAGTACCAGATGCCACCGACAGAAATGATGTGTTGTAGAGGAAATCCACCCTTCGGGGCCACGCCCTCGACGGTGACCTGTCCAACGTTGCTTCAGGTTCATTCTCGCTATCACAGGTACTAAGGGTGACATTGAAAGCCCCACCGGGACGTGGACCGGTGCTATGCCAATTTGGGATGGACTCTTAGTGGTAGTACGCGCCCTGTTACGCAGGGCCGGACACAGAATAAATTATTAACGTGAGACGCTGACCAATCAGAGCGCAAAAGCAACGTGCACCCAGATGACAGAGCGTTGGGTTCGAGTGAGACGGTAGATCGTGGTCGTGGATAAGCGTATTCGAACTGTGAAAGTGTAATTGCATAACAGAAAGCTATTATTATATAAGGAATAAACTACTTATTTGCTATTAATTTAAACCGAATGAAACGAATTTATTTCTTACTTGTATTCGTTATTCCAAAGCAATAAGGAGTAAAATATCGAAAATTGTTCTTGACGATCGTTGCAAAGATGCGAAACAACAAATTTACACATTTTGACGGAAAAATAACCCTTCTATTCATCAAAACAGATTTTAAATCTAATGACTAAAAAATGTATTAACACCTATCTACTTTAAATTCACAAAACATGTGGAAATAATTCAAATCAGACTCACCTATTGTCTAAAAATAATTCTGTTTCGGTGAATAAGAAGCTGTATTTTATTCGTTATTTGATGTAATTTTGACATATGTGGCAGTTTTCTGTTAGCAATTACACGATCACGGTGCAAACGTGCTTGTTCAGTCGACAAGCTCGAAACTGTCGCTCTCGCGTCTGGACGCGCGCTATTTTCGCGCTCAGATTGATCAGTATTTTTCATTAATAATTCAAAACCTAAACTTGTGTCAACATTCTGGTAAAAGAAAAAGTTGTTCAGTATCACTCCAGCTACCACCCCCTGAAATTATGCCCACCAATAGCCGAATACCCTGTATGTAGTTCATAAGTGCCACATGTATTTAAAAAAAAAAAATGAATTTGTAGCACTTCCTTAGGAGGAAGAGCACTGCTGTGCTTAGGAGGAGGGGAGAGGGACGTCTCCTATTCTACACAATACAGGAGGTCATGGGAGACATATTGGTGGTGGTTCCGCCTATCTGGGATGCGGGTTTCGGAAATTATGCGGGCTCAAAGATCAGAACGTTAATAGTGTTGCGCCGAGGAGTTTCTTCACAAGTTGCCATTATCATTAAATAACACGAACTGATATTTAATAACGATAATTTGTTAAACTTAGTGAACAAGAAACTACATTCTTAAAACAAGTCTATTCTCTTTGAATTCTCGCGCTGTTCTGATTTCAAACAGCGCGGTTGCTCTAAGCTACCGGAAATCTTGACCATTTGATCGCTCTCGTCCCGCTTGACAATTTCCACTAACAGCTTCAAATTGTGGTCAAAACCAGCTTCACATCATAATATTGCGTCGCTAGCTTCACGTCGCAACAATAGGTTAATTAGATTAGGTTAGCTTATATTCTATGTGGAAGGAGTGTAGGAAGGTGCAGCTCTGTACATCATCCAAGAATTCGAGTAGGGTAAAAGATCGAAATACCAGACATTTAGTGTATGGCATGAAAATAATTGGAAAATTTCAACATAATTTTTCATTTATTCCGGGAAATTTTTGAATTAAACTGAACAAACATATCTATAAGTTCGATTTTCAACCCCTGCGAACTCTTTACCTCCACGCCCCCTATAGGCGGAACCAACATCAATGGTGTCCTACATGATTCTCTTTATTGTTTATAATAGGAGACACCCCCCTACCTCGTAAGCAAAGCACATAAGGAATGGCTGTCATTTTATTAAAAAAAAAAAAAATGAATTGTGGCACTTAAAAAAATATTTGCAGCACCTTATGTGATAAGCAAAAGTGGTAATGAAAAGTATCCGCGAAATAAAGTTCACTGGTCCAGCTATGACACCAGCTTTTGTGCGATGTATGTTTTTTTACGGAAAGTCAGGGCCTGTAAAAGGACCCAATCGCCAGGACACATTTTCACCGGAGCAGGATTATTTTTAAACAATAGGTGAGTCTGATTTGAATTATTTATACATGTTTTGTGAATTTAAAGTAGACAGGTGTAAATACATCTGTTAACTATTAAATTTAAAATCTTTTTTGATGAATAGAAAAGTTATATTTTCTTCAAAATGTGCAAATTTATCGTTTTGCATTTTTGTAACGAGCGATAACAGCATTTTTCGATATTTTATTCCTTCTTCCTTTCGAATAATGAATACAGGTATCGAACAAGTTCGATTCATTTGGTTTAAGTTAACAATAAATAATTGGTTTATCCCCTATCTGTAAATAATGTATTACCCTTATTCTTGATTGTTTTATTTGTTATATGATTTAACTTTGACGTAGCGGTTTTCTGTTAGCAATTACACTGTCACGGTGCAAACGGTCCTGTACACAATTACGCACAGCCGGCAGGCTCGAAACTTTCGCTCTCGCGACTGAGCACGCGTTATTCTCGTGCTTTGATTGGTCAGTGTTTTTTGTTGAAAAAGTTGTTCAGTATCACCACAAGTAGTACCCTTTACAATTATACCCACCAGTAGCCGAACAACATGTATATTTAAAGGAATAGAGAAGCCATAGAGGCCACGTAGCTTTCGAGACGTCTAGTGTTTATCTGGATGTCCGTGAATCAAGTCCAGGGTTGCCTGTAAATAAGGGCAGGTAACAAGACTTTTGTGGTGTTGTCCACTGTTTATTCAGATACTAGATGAGTCAAGTTGAGAGTTATGTAATGATAGGAACTCGTGATAGTAGGAAGGAATCGAACTCCCTATCTGAACGACCTGGTGTCTGAAGCCAGTTGTTTTGGGTAGCTGTTCTAATGTCGTAGTGCGTTAACTATTTTCTACTATTATAGAGTGTTGTTCTGTCACGTTATTATTTCTAAACCATAACAATTTCTAATATAGCAATTCCATAACCGTCTTATGATCGAATACTTTGCAGAATCTTTTAAATTTTGTTATTTCGAAGCGTAATAGCAAACTGCATACAGATATAATTTTCATTGTAACGTTAAAATAACTGAATAACGATCCTTCAAATATTTCCGATTTCAGCGTCTTAAATTTAAACCACTTTAATTTTTGTAAAGCATAGCATTTTTAGCTAATTACTGAATACCTTAGAAACATTTTCTATCTAGCAGCGTAATAAAAAATCGCGTGAAACTTAGTTTTTTTAGTATAGTGTTTTTATTGTCAAATATTACTTTCTTGAGTACCGTAATACTTCCAATTATCTGTCGTTTCAATTAGCGAATTGTGTTTCCCGTTATATAGCATAGCACTGTGAAATAGACTTTCTGTAATTTGTTAGATCCATTCTTTATAGTATTTACCGACTACTAATCGCAAGTTTGTAACGACTCTGGACCTAAGTACAGGTATTTACAGCGCTCGTGAGGTAAAGAGCGGTATTTACCTACTGAACGACTCGATTTATTAATAAACTAATTCTAAAGATTGTGGGATTCGTGTGGTGTGCGGTTAAGGATTGAAATCCACAGGTCAATACCTTGCAACAAAACAATTTATTCAATAAATAACGAAGATTATGAAGGTCAACAATTAACAATTATCAAAATAAAGAAAAGTATACGTGTTTAATATAGTGACAATAATAATGAAAGGCTAACTCAAAAGAACTAAAATAGTTATTGTCGTCATAATGAACAGAAAACTATATAAATTAAATAATACGCGATCGTGAATATAAAATGTGTGTAACAAAATAGAATTCGCTAGTTATGGCTTTGCGACAAATCCTACCTAGATCTAATTTTCGTTCAAAGCTAACTATGCTGCTTTGCAAAAATTAAAGAGATTCTATATTTTGAGAGTCTAATATTTAATACTCTGAAATTAACACAATTACAATATTCAACGAAATTAATACGGTTTACAATTTAGCTCTATGTCGAATCCTACCTAAGTCTGATTCCTTGAGAAGCTAATTAACGCAATTACGAGATTGACAAGATTTTATACTTTAAATATTTTAAATTAATATGTTCGCAGTCCATCGCTATAACAAATCCTACCTAAGTCTGATCATTTTCAGAATTTGACTGAATACGCTTTTACAAAGTTAATAATATCAATATTTGAAATTATGACTCTAACGCGAGTGTAGTCGACTACGCGATTTTGACAGAACAATCTCTTTTAATGACAAAATATTTTAACGTTTCAAAGTCCTAAGATTTGAAGTTAATGTAAATTTTAATATTTCGTCGGAACAGTTACTCTTTTAATTATTTGATTCGACAACTAATTGTCCAAGACCTTTTTAGTCAGATCATACACTGACACCCAAGACCAGATCGTTTAATTGGGGAACCTGCTGTTCGCTAGCTACTAGAACGACCCAACGACCCAGAATACGTCCAACAGGGTAGCAAATAAAAATTGACTGTAAATATAAACCGTAATTACTCGACTACCACCCAAAAGACACGGGCTTCAGAGACCAAGCTGCTCAAAATGGGGAGCCTGCTATTCGCTAATTACGAAACGACCCAGAGCTAACTCCGAGAATCTGAAGGCAAGTTTAGTAATTCGACAAAAATTGCAATATGTTTTTGCATAGCTGAGAGCTCTCGTTCTGATGTCTCGACCTTTCTTGGCGCTGGGAATAGCACTCTCTTGACGGAGTTTCAGATACAAGACCGTTTGAATGGGGAGCCTGCTGTTCGCTAGCTACTAGAACGACGCAACGATCAGGTATCCAAATGGCGTAAACCCGCTCTTCCAATCAAGAATTGAGAATCTTTTCGGCTCTTGATCAGCGAAAACTGTTCCGGATATACTGACGACGTGTTCGCGGTTCGACTTCTAAAATTGTTCTGCGATTTAGACGGATTTCGGCCGGCCTTATATACTCGAAGTTCTTTCACTTTTCAAGGTCTGGAAAACTACCCCTGTGTTCGTCGTATAAAATTTCGCGTATAATTTTACATACGATTTATATGTAAAACATTAATTAATGAAGTAAATGATTTTCTAACATTGCCAATAGAGTCTTCGGAATAGTAGTTAATGTTTGTAATGTGAAAATAATAATTTAATAGCGTGTTAAATGAAATAGATACGCGCTGTCCTTTTCGCACAATTCCTACGAGGATCTACGCTATATGCCGAAGCATATGATGTTACGGAATATTCCTAAGAATAATTTTACAATATTATTATTTATCTAGTTTAAACGAATAATGCCTGACTTCGAGTATCGATATTTTGACTTAACATAATATTATCTATTTTTGTATTGTATAGTGATTGTTTTGAATAATTAATGATTTCAATGTTTTATAATATGTTTGATCGAAAATATATTCTCTATCTTTCTTTAGACATAGTGCGTTAATTCTAAGAAAATCTGAGCTAGCGTCGTAGCACGTAGTACATCGTGTTTCGGAATTTTCCGTATGAAACATGTACAATATAATACTTATTCAAATAAAATAATATTCGCATTTGATTCTTAATAACTCAATTTAACATATAATTAATTAGCCTCCTACGTATTGACTTCGCAAATAATTATTTAATAACTTTTTTTTTGTATCTAATAACGTTGTTAAAGAAAATATATATTTTTATAATACGCTATAAATGAAATAAAAAATGAATCTGACAATTAGTGACAATTAACTAAACATTTAACTAAACAGTCTGTGTGTTTGCTAAAATTAATTATTTAATAATATAGTCTTTGCAAATTGAGAAAGTATATATATATATATATATATATGCTACCGACAGTTAAACTAAATTCTATGATAATTGACATGTCTAATGTCGCGGTTGGTAATAGAAAATTACGGTCGATAATTGAAATCTATAATACCTTTGAATAGCTTAACTTTCAGACATTTCTGAGGGCGACAAAAAACAAAAACTTCTTCAGGGATGTTACAAGTTACTAATCTAGTTATTACGCGATAAATTCAACTGAATTCATTAATATTATAATACCTGGTATAAAGATATGCACAGGGTGTAACAAAATGTTTTGTCATGGCTTCACCAGCTGATTCTACAGCTTTTACTCGGTGAAGATTTGTAAAAAAAAGTTGCCGCAAAATTGACCTTGGTGGAGAAATTCAAGGTCAAATTTTTTTTATTGCATCGTATAGTACTCACTCGGTGTAACAAAAGTCTTAAAGGCACCATAGGTCGCAAATGAATCCCGCACTTGGAAAACGAGGTTAATCATTTCTAGCGTTGTCCTCCGTGTCTTGAGCGGTTTCTTCTTTGCCACATTATAGAACCATCGACATTTATGCACCTTAACAATCGTGCTTGATTACCGGCTTCGACATGTTCACCATTATTGCGTAGACACATCCTCAATTTTTCCTTTAAATTGTTGCAAACTTTTTCGTAAATATTCGGCATTTGCTCTATACGACGAAAAGCGTTTTCTATTCGCAATTTCAATTGTCTCACACTTGTAATTTGTTGGCCTGACCGGTAAACAAAGTTCTTTACTGCTCCCCAAAAGAAAAAATCCATAGATGTAAGATCAGTAGAGCGGGTTGGCCACAAATGAGGTGCTAGTCTACGACCTATCCACCTATTTCCAAACATCTCTGATAAAAATTCACGTACCGGTTTACTAAAATGCGGCGGGGCACCATCATGCATAAAATAAATTTGGTGACGTCTATGATGTGGTATAACTTGTCTCAACTGTGTTATGAATCGCGTGCGAAGAAAATTAAGGTAACGTGCTCCGGTTAAGGAGTTATGAAAAAAAATTGGACCGATAATATGGTTCCCAATGATTCCTCTCCCCACAGTAATTGAGAAACGGCCTTGATCATTGCGTGTAGATTTCTACTTGCCCAGATTCTAGTGTTCTGCGAATTTTCTCAACATCCAACGACAAAATTTGCGTCTCATGGGGTAATCTTGGCATTGAAGTGCTTGCACAGTCCGAATGCGATATGGACGTAGTCCTTCATCACGAATAATACGATGAACAGTCATGTGCGAAACACCAACCCGACGTGCAATATTGCGTAAAACCATAATGGGATGAGCATATGCAAGTGCAATAACACGCTCCTCTTTCCTCCAGTGAACGCGCGGTAATATCCACGATTGATAGTGACTTCCAAGTCTTGAAAGCGTTCCTTAAGTCTTTGAAAATCGCGTCTATCAGAAATATTTGTAGGATTTTCGTGTCCCGTATTAACTAAATAACTGCGGTATATATTACGAGCCAAGGAATAATTTCCAAATGCTTCATCAATAGCACGAAGCATTTGACGAACATTATACCGATAGAAATAATTTCTTCTATTTCTTTTTCTATCCATAACTCACTACTCGAAATTCACTACACAAGAGATTAGGAACAACTGTGATTATTTGCATTCATGTCAGCATATCTAAGCGTTACAACAGGTTACAACTTTTTGAATGTCAAAGTTTGTATACAAGTATACCCTACTACAGATATAATAATGTGATACCGTAAGAAATATTCGTTGAAATAACGGTGAAACTTTTAACATTGTTTTCCAAGTGCAGGATTCATTTGCGACCTATTGTGCCATTAAGACTTTTGTTTCAGCGAGTGAGTACTGTACGATGCAATAAAAAAAAAATTGACCTTGAATTTCTCCACCAAGGACAATTTTGCGGCAACTTTTTTTTACAAATCTTCACCGATTAAAAGCCGTAGAATCAGCTGGTGTAACCATGACAAAACATTTTGTTACACCTTGTACAGTTGAAATCATTGGTTTCGGCGATTACATTTTCTTCTTGGTTTAGTATGTATTGTTTGAAGTCTTCTGGGTAATTCGAGATGCTGGAGCTTTTTGCTAACACCGATGCTATTATATCTGCAATTTCTCGTGGGTTAGATATGATCTCGTTAATATTGTTTATTATAAACTGACAAGGAAAAGCACAGAAGTGTCCCCCTCCGATTTTGATGAAACTTCGTACGTTTGTTAAGCAGGGAAAAATAAGAGACACGTATTTTTTTTATCGGCTGAAACGCGGGTTTAAGGGGTGAAACGACCCCTTAAAGTTTCGACCAGCTTAGGCTATCTCGAAAATCATACGAGATACAATAAAACTTCTAATAGAAAAGTTGTTTGGTTTTTTACGTATAATAACAGGATGTTAACAAATTTGGCAAAATGCAATTTATTTATAACAACAAAATTTTGCATAACCTTATTTTACAATTTATTCAAATTTGCATAATAACAAAAAGTGAAGATAATTTTATTACAAATTCATTGGTATATATATATACGATATTGCCTCTTACAATTACTCACATTTTTATTATAGTATACGGATTATTCGACGCTAAATCGATTATTTTTTGACTTCGCCTTCTGTGATTTTGTTTTAATCAAAGTATGTTATAGTCCATGTGAAATTAAGGGGGGTTTAAGTTATCATTTTGCAGGTTTCGAGTTTGTTAAGAAATAACAAGCCTCCAAAGTTTGCAATTTTTACCCATTTTGACGAAAACAGTATTATGTATTTTCTTTGTTCAATCATTAAAACTATTGTAATTACAGTATTAAAATTCGTGTGAATCTGTTTCAAGCCTGACACCCTTACAGTTTTAACCCTCAGAACTGGGATACGGATTCAACGAAGACTTTTAAGTGAACTTTTATGTGAAGAATTTCGGAAAAAATAGCGTTTGTGTGTGTGTGATTTTGTGACCTTTGAGACAGACTGTGAAGATGAGTCAAAATTTTACGATTCAGCAACTGAAGCAGTGTTTAAAGCAACTTGGTCTGCCGACGTCAGGATCGAAGAACGAGTTATTAAACGCTGCTGATCCAGAAGGTTCGTGGATGTCTCTTCCGAATGAAGCTGGCGCATGCCAAGAAGTAGATGAGACAGAAATGGTCGAACAACCGACAGGTCCATCGAACCAATACGTAAGGGAGTTAGAATTTATTCAACGAGAGAGAGACCTTTTACAACGCGAAATGGACTTGATGAGACGAGAGAATGAAATTTTAAGAAATTCGCCTCGGTCAGTACAAAGTCATGGGCCGAATATGTACGTGAGAGCGATGGGCGATTTGTTGAGCGACTTTGTGGATACACCAATACCTTTTTAGTGTGGGAAAAATCCCTTTTATTATTGAAGAATACGTATGAACTGGATAAAAATGCTATAAAGGTTCTCATCGCGGCGAAACTGAAGGGAAGAGCGTTGGAGTGGCTTCACTGAAAGCCCGAACATATTGAAATGAATGTAGAAATTTTGTTGTCCAGCATGAAAAAGATGTTTGATCATCGCCAAAATAAATTACTGCTGAGGAGAAAGTTTGAAGAAAGATCGTGCAGACTTCAAGAAAACTTCAGTGAATATCATCACGACAAGATGATTTTAGCTAATCAAGTTGGAAGCAAGCGTCGAAGATGAAGAATTGATTTATTACATGATCGACGGGATTCCAGACGATCTGTTACGTAATCAAGCGAGAATGCATCGCTTTACGGAACCGTCCGAATTGTTAGAGGCATTTGAGAAGATATCCCTGAAACCCAAAATGAATAAAAACGTCGTTGTTGAAAGGAGAATTGTAGCGATTCAACAACTCAGTGGCAATGTTAGTGCTGTAAACCCACTGCAGCCTGTGCGACGGTGCTACAACTGTTATGGAGAAGGACATTTCGCAGGCTCTTATCCTAAACCTAAGAGGGAGCGTGGATCATGCTTTTCCTGCGGTGAACAATGACACGGCTACCTGAGGTGTCCAAAATCTTCAAAAGCGGAGGCACCGAAGCCAACAAGTGTGTCGCTGATCGAAGGGTCGTAGAGTTCAACGACTGAAGGACAACGAAGGCATTCACCACTTCAGGGTCCATTATTACTAGTTATTACATTATTATTAGTTTCGTCCAAAAAGACGAAACTTATTTCGTGGAAGCGTTAGTTGATTAAGGCAGCACAATAAACCTTTGACTTATAAGGCATTTAATAACTTTTTCAGTAGCTACGAACTGTTGCAAGGTAAGGACAATTTTAATTATGGTGAGGTAAACCAATCACCATTGTCGGTTATAGGGTATGCAAACATTCGAATTAAGTTACAGTTGTTACTGCATGATGTTTTTGAAGTGCGATTTATGGTGGTACCCGACTCAACGATGACATACAGCGCTTTATTAGGACGCGAATTTATGACTAGACCTGGAATGACGGTTGTTCTTAGCAAAGTAGTGAGCATTCACTATGATCGAGAGCATCGAGACGAAATATTAAATATTGAGTCCATAGAAACGAAAGAAAAATTAGATACAGTTACAGAGAATTTGGATGCATCGCTTTCCGTTGAAGTTAAGCAAACTTTAATAGAATTATGTAAACTCAGAACGTACTGCTGGTTGATTATAAACTTCGAATTACACTCGCCGAAAATAGTAGGCCCTTTTATTTTTCGCCTAGGAGATTGTCGTGGCATGAAAAAACGGAAGTTCGGAAAATTATTAATGATTTGTTGTCTCGAGGAATTATTAGACCGAGCAATTCAGATTTTTGTAGTCCGATTGTTTTAGTGAAAAAAAAAGACAGTAGTTACAGACTTTGTGTAGACTATAGAGCATTAAATAAAATTACTGTGAAAGACAGGTATCCCCTTCCATTAATGGAAGACCAAATTGATAGATTGGCCAACAATGCCTATTTTACAAGTTTAGATTTAAAAGACGGATTTCATCACATCCCTAATTCCGAAGACTCGATAAAATTTACTTCTTTTGTCACGCCCGACGGACAGTTTGAATATCTAAAAATGCCATTTGGACTCGCAAATGCACCGACAGCTTTTCAAAGATTTGTCAACTTAATATTTAGATCATTATTAGAATCTGGAAAGGTCTTGCTATATTTGAACGATATCTTAATTGCCACCAAAAATATTAATGAAAATTTCGAAATTTTGAAAGAGGTTTTGGAATTATTAGACCGGCATAAATTGGAATTGAAGTTCAGTAAATGTAAATTTCTTAAGCGAGAAATTGAGTATTAAGGATACCACATCAGTATTAGTGGAATCACACCGAATGAGTCGAATGTTAAAGCTATACAAGATTTCCCACAACCTAAGGCAGTAAAACAGGTTCAAAGTTTTTTAGGACTCACTAGCTATTTTAGAAAATTTGTGCCTGATTTTTCTCGAATTGCGCGACCATTATACAATTTGATTAAAAAGGGAATGTCTTTTAAATTTGGAGTCGAAGAATTAACTGCATTTGAATCGTTACGAAATTTGTTAATAAGCAAACCGATACTATCTTTTTGTAGCCAAATCGCGGCTATAAATTGCAACAACAGATGGACAAACATATGCATCCTGTAATGTATTTTAGCAGACGAACGATAGACACAGAAAACCGTTATCACAGTTATGAGTTGGAAACACTGGCTGTAATTTATGCACTAGAGCGATTACGTATTTATCTTCAAGGAATACATTTTACTATAGTAACTGATTGTAACGCGGTAAAATTAGCATTAAGTAAAAAAGATATTAACCCTCGCATTAATCGATGGTGTTTGATTTTACAAAATTACGATTACAAGATAGAGCATCGTGCAGCTGATCGTATGCGTCACGTAGACGCTCTAAACCGGAACGTATTAGTAATTGAACCATTATCGTTCGAACAAATATTAGTTTATAAACAATTAAAAGATCCTACAATTAAGAAATTGCATACAGAACTCGAGGTCTCCGAAAATGCAAAGTTTGAGTTACGAAATGGCGTTGTTTATAGAAAGCACGGCGATAGACTATTATTTTTTGTACCCGAAGCGATAATTATAATTAGTAGCGTAATTAAGATTTATCGTGACGACGTTGGTCATGGAGGCAAGGAAAAACGATGGAATTAATTTCTAAGTAAGACATACTGGTTTCCAAATATGCACGCTTTAGTCAAAGATTACATTACTAATTGTATTACATGCTTAACTTATTCAGTTCCAACCGGGAAAATTGAAGGTAAACTTCACATTTATGATAAAGGAACTAAACAAACCCTTTCAAACAAATATATTTTTATTGTCATAGATGAATTCACTAAATATGTTATGTTATACGCTGTGAAATCAACTTCAGTAAAAGAAGTCATAAATTGTTTAAAGGAATACTTCATTATTCATAGTTCATTCACCTCCAGCGATTTTAATGAATTTTTGTCCAAATTGAAAATCCAACATGTTAAAGCAGCGGCAGCCACACCTAGAAGTAATGATCAAGTAGAGAGCGTTAATTTATTTTTTAGATCCATTTTAGCTAAATCTTCTTAAGGAGAATCATGGCTTCATGGAAAGCGCAGTTTGCATTAAATAATACATTTCATAAAGCGATAGGAACCGAGCCGAGTTCACTTTTGTTTGGTTATCTACAGCCCGGATTATCTGATGATGATCTTCGAGTGTATTTTCGTATGTGTAATGAAACCGACGATGATCGAGATAAACTTAGGGAAACAGCTATTATACGAAATCGTAAATTACAGGAACAGAACAAAACCGTATTTGATAAGAGACATAAGAAGCTTCATGTGTATAAAGCTGGAGATTATCTGCAAAATCGCAGATGGTGACTTCCAAAAGTGATCGATTTGGCGTGGAATGGCCCTTAATTTAATTTTTTTTCTTAATTTCTTAAAAATCTCAACGTTTCCAAAAATTCTAAATATTGTATTTAGACTGAAGACCTTACGCATTAAAAGTACAAAATCAGTATTGGCCGTAAAAGCCTATGTTCCTTGCGGCGGTTAATAGAACCGCGTCACGGTCATACTTGCGATGCTTACAATAATTATTGTGAAATCAATTAACGGCATATGTAGAAGTATGTAATGTCCAGAATATTGTGAAAGATTGTAAAAATTATGATATTTTTAATAAAAATGCTGATTGCCCCTCTTCACAGGAGGTTATTTCAATTTATATACATATGTTAGAAATAATTTTCAAAAGGATAAAATAAACTCGGAGTCCAGTGTCCTTTTTAGGTTCTGGGGTAAGTGCCCAATGGTCTAACAAGGTCCTCTTACCGGAAGGAATGAGAAATCTGAATCAATCACGTTCATTCACGAGCATTTACAACCGAACGCCATGTACACCAGCCGAAAAAGTACACGATCGGTCTCATTCATTTCTTTTTACGCTCGATTCATGGCAAAAGTGTCGAACTTCATTCATTCTCTTTCAGTTTCCTCGCCTTCCCTACTCCGTGGCCAGATCCCATAGAAACACTTTTTCTGTCATAAATTGTTCAAAGGCAAAATAGCGTCGGCTAATTGCCCTCGAAAACCCATAAAAATACGTTGACGCTAACATATGTATTGTATATCTAATAATCAGAGCTAAAAACAACAAATTCGAAAAACACGTACCTCTATTTTAATCCATAGTTTACATATACAAAGTTGCGAAAAAATAGATCAACATTTAGTAAACAAATTTCAAAAAAAATTATAAATTTTGAAAATATTATTTAAACAAATAAAGTTTATTAAAATTTTTTTCTGCAGAAAAATTCCCTATTGAGAGACCAACAATTGAAAAAAAAGCTTCCAATTAACTTCTTTAATTCCGGAGATATTCCCAAAAATATGATTTCAGCCCTTAACTTTTTACCGATATAAAAAAATACGTGTCAAATATTTTCTTGAGAACTGTCTTTCACATAAGTTTCATTAAAATCGGTGTGTTCCGGTTCGATATGTTTCCTTGTTAGTTCTTTTCGTTATGTTTTTCATTTTTTGTTGTTGTAATAACATTAATATAGATTGAAAGTGTTTTTGAATAATTGTTATACATTTTTACATATACTGGGTAAAAAGAAATAGTATAATATATACAATTATATTAAATACTGTTGGTTTATTGAATCGGGATCAGGCATGCAAATTCGAAGTGGGAAGCACTTTTTTAAAGAAATGTATCGGTCTTTGAACTTTTTAACTATGGCGCACCTCACCGAAAAATCGGAAAAAATTAGGGAATAATAGATTTGCCAATATGTAATGTGGAAAGAGGCAGCAACGCCATCCGTTGTCGGAAGACTCGAATTAGAGAAATAGAACATGTACTAATAAGCATAGTTTTTGTTAAAAGGTTTCGGCGACACCTTAGTTAGTCGCTGTCCGTACCTATAAATATATAGACGTACTTACACTGATATAAGCTCTCTTATTTTCATTACCACCTTCAACATGTAATTACCACATTAATATAAAAGTAGTGCACCGACATCTACAATACAAAATCGCATTTTTTCCGATTTTTTTTCGGTTTTTGATTTTTTGCAACTACAATTTGCGATAAGAAAATCTGAAAAAATTCATCTCAATGTTTCAAATTTTGGTGTGAAATTAAATAGGAAAAATATGCCAAAAACCGGAATTTCGATCCCCCCCCCCGATTTGACAGAGGGTTGAAAACTGGTGTGAGATGTCTTGTTTTTAATATGCTATCGACGGACGTATTGGTGTTTCATTTGGCTCAAGGGCACATTTCATTTCCTTATTATTATTTCTTTTTGTAGACAGTGTAACTAGAACCCACACACAAAATGTAAAATAATTGTGGAGAGAAATACGCGTAAACATTCCTCGGTATAGCATTCCCGTGATTAGCATTTCACACACTATCTTACGGAATTTCTATTCAAGAGAATATATGAATATGATCAACGCATTGGTATGTTCTTCAATATAATGAGTTTAATTTATCCGTTAAATGAATTTAATTTTGAATAAAAATGATGGTTTATGTAATCTATTGACTTTTGTGTGTTTTTTATGTGAATGTGTTGTTAAGTTTTAAACAAAAGGGCGAAACTCTTTATAACAGAGAACAGTTCGAGCAAAGTACACAAGGACGGAACTTTTTATTTACCGTTGTTAAATTTTAAATAAAATCTACAATATAGCTTTTTATTTACATAATTTTAATAAGCAACGTGCGACGGTTAAATTTTTGCGTATGTTACTCAAAGTATATCTTTCATATCAGATGTCAAGATCAAGATAATTGGGGCGGGGTCCACTATTCGGAATTTTTACCATTTTGTTTGTGTATACATATGTCACTTATTTTTAAAATACTGTCCTATTTAATAAATTATAAAAAATAAACATTTACATAACAATTATAATTTCTTTAGATTATACACGTTATTGGACAAAATTCTGCGAAGATTTCTACAGAAGAGTCTATTGTATACTGTTCCGTAAAATTCATCATGATACAATCATAATATAGAACACACCTAATTCTTTCTTTACATGATTTCGAGAGAGCCCAAATTAAAAAGCAAATGCAATTCTATTTCTATATTATATTTAATAATCATATCTGCAAGATTCAGAATTAACATACATTTTTGTAATATAATGAACGTTTTGTGGTTATAATAAAGAATTAAGAAATACGGGAATATAAATATGTTATATTCATGTACAAGTGTACATCGGAAAGGTAAAGTAAGATAAAGTTTGAAAGGAGAGTTATAATGAGTGGTTAATTGATTGTATGATTAATTAGAGATTTCAATTTACTGATTAAAGATAAATTACGAATTTGCAATTATAAGGTACAATTTAAATTGGGATTAAATCATAAGATTCATTACATAAAATTATTAAATATAGCTCTCATTAGACGAGTTCAAGACTGGATATTAATTGCAAGTAGCAGGTTTATAAAAATACCACGCATAAATACAATCTTTCAGTTTAAATATATAGAGTATATAAAGTTTTAGACATTACATTTTACTTTCAAGTTTAAATAGTTTTAAAATTTTTTAATTTTTAATTTGCATTTGAAGAGAAGAAACTGCTAAGTTTTGAAATTCCGACTAACTATACATAAACTATGTTAGCTCATGGTTATCACGTTTTACAATCATTCCATCAGTATTCAACAATGAACCTACATCTGTGAGTTGCATTTAACCTTAGCATCACTTAATCACTCAATTATTCAACTTTAGATTGCATTTTCTCGGTGCCACTAATTTAGAAGGAATAAGATTTGTCAAAATTAAGTCTCAACCTTTAACCAACTATATAGGATCATTCGACTAAATATGTTGACTACAGTGGCACTAAAGCACTAAAACAATAAATCGTCTCAAAGTTTCTCAAGGCGTCTCTTCTTCTCTTTCATATTGCAGTATCTTTTCCAATATTACTTATATTAAGAGGTTAGGTAACAAGGGCTACAACAGAAAGGGTTACGATTAGACTTTTTACGTTATTAGTAACCTATTTTTCATTATGTCACTTAAACAGTTACAACAGTAAGTGGAATTTCTCCTTTCAACTCCTTTGCTATGCTAAGGGAAGTGATCTTGCCAAGCATCAAAGTATGATGTTAGGAATGCATTTGCAATTCTGCTAAAAGACTTAAGATTGTCAACATTGTTAACTAGCACTTCCTGCAGTATTGAATATGGAGTACATACGTTTTTGCATCATATAATAGTTAAGCCTTTCAGCATTCGGTAATACAGCAAAGACAATTGTGTGAACATCTGTAAATGTTATTAGAGTTAAATTGATCCATCTCAAATGTGATGCAAGTAGCAAATAACGTATTAATAGTAAATGATAATGGAAAGTATTTCTTACCGTAATTTGTAACATTAGACATCAATAGTAGTAACGGTACATTAGGAGGCCATGATCAGTTTACCTTTCAAATTATTACATCTCTTTTGTCGCTTTCCCTGTCCTTTTTTTGCTTTTCTCTCACAAAACATATTACTCTTCTCATAGTGATCTGAAAACAAGAAGGCTTAAATTAGAGTTAATAGCAGCAACAACAATATTACAATAAGGGTATTGTAGGAATAACGAAAGAACTGCAAATCTAAATTGCAATTTAATTCAGCTAAGATATGTATACAAGTAGCGAGGAAATATTTATGGGACAACGGGCCACGATAATAATTATTATTACAAATGCCATGAGAGACAAATTTAGGAAATAATTTTAAACGGTTAATTTAATAAGCTTAACCTAAAACATACATACCTTGACATTAACCATGGTGCGGACGTGATTTTTGAGGAGATATTATACTACTCATATTCAACGGAACATTTGCAGAAATTGAATAGAAATGGGGACCTACAACAGAATTAAAAAATCGAAATAATCAACTGCATGTATGCGACATAACAGAAAATGTAAATAGAAACAAGCCATTGAAGAGCAAGAACCCTGAAAGAATTTAACAGGGTGAAAATTCGAAGAGATGCAGCACCATCTGTCCCAGAGAAGGGAAGTTACGGACAAGATTTACACCAATGAGATCTGGGCACGAATCAAGAAAGGAAGGGGCATATTCACGGATATAGTGCGCAAGAAATCATTCAATTAAATGAATGAAACTAAATAAATTATTAGTTAAATTAAATTAAAACTACAAGTAAAGCAAACGAAGGAAAAGAGTGCAGGATGCGAGTCGGTCATTTTGAAAAATACGGCCGATTACATGAAACGCTGCTAATGGAGCGCCGATGCCTTCCCTTTGACCAATAAGCGTGCGTGATCTGCACCGACAAAATGGAGTTCGGAGAAATTACATTGGGAGCAGGAAACTATTGTACATCGGTAACGATGCTATCCATAGGAAGAAGCGTAACATCAATTATCAAACTTATTAAAAATATTAACTATTAATCTAGTATGATTATTACTATTCTTATTATAATTAAAAGTCACTAAATTAGTCACTAACTTAGTAGACAACGACGAAGCAGATGTACGTGGGAAGTGAGTGGCAGTAAAAGGATAAAAAAGAAACATTGCAGTTAAAAGCTATAAATATTATACACATAAACGCACGTAAATATATCTCCACACGGACGAACATAAAGTATTTGATGGGACGCTATGTATGCATGTATGTATGTGTGTGTGTATATGTACTAAAGTCGTGGTAAAGTCGTTGAGCGTTTTTATGTGCCGCTACGGTCCTAGACGCGGTAGAAAGGACAGTGCGTGATCAACCGCGGAACGTATAACAGCTGTCCCGAAAACAAATAAAGTGTTAAGGAATAGAACCGCAGTACGGACGTTATTATTAACCACCACCTTGTGAAAATCCTTTTCCGAATTGGTCGGAATACAACAGTGGCGACGAGGATTCGCACGAACCTGCAATACATACGGTAGTGCACATACAAAGTGCAAAGTGCATACGGAGTGGGAGGATTAATAATATTACAAAATACTTAAAAAGAAAAAGTTTCTTTTTAAATCAAATACGAAATGCCAACTGGTCAAGGAAGCATCAGCAATGCAGCTGCAGTCACCTCACCCACAGTACATACGGTATTCACGATCGAGCCTTTCGATAATACCAAACTTCGTTGGGATCGCTGGGTGAAACGTCTGGAAGGGGCTTTTTCAATTTTCAACGTGACAAGTGAAGACAGCAGGAAACAGTATTTGTTGCATTACATGGGCCCGGAACCTTACGACATCTTATGCGATAGACTGGCACCAAACGAACCAACTTCAAAAACCTACCAGGAATTGGTTAGCCTGATGAAGCAATACTACAACCCAGCACCGCTCGAAATTGCCGAAAACTTCCGATTTCACCAGAGGAAGCAGCAGGAAGGGGAAAGCGTCCAGGAATTCCTCACAGCGTTGCAGAAACTTGCGATTAATTGTAATTTCGGTACGTATCTCGACACGGCTTTACGGAATCAATTTACATTCGGTTTAAGAAGCGAACGCATCCAAAACCGTTTACTTGAAACGAAGAACCTAACGATCCATGTAGCGCTAGAAACCGCAATTGGCATGGAATTGTCCGCTAAAGATGCAGCGGAAATCCATCAAAAACCAACAATTAGTGCGATAAACTCTAAAATTCAAAAAAATCGTAATTCAGCAAAAAATACGAATAATAATATAAGTAAAAATTATACAAACTCAAATACAAATCCTCGGAATAGAAATTCCATTCCAAATGCGATTGTTAATAAAACAGGTTATTGCTATAGATGCGGTAGTACAAAACATTACGCCAATAAATGCGATAAAATAAATATTATTTGTAACCTATGCAAAACAAAAGGGCACATGATGAAAATGTGCATGAAAGCAAAAAGAGTTCATAACGCCGATACAAATTATCTAGAAACAGAGCTCGAGAAGGTCGAGGACATTTTCGAAAACATCTATTTACTAGAGTGCGAGCAAGCCATACATCGGGACAAGTTTTTTACTACACTCCGCGTAGACGGTAAACTAGTTAAATTTGAAGTTGATAGTGGAGCGGCCGTTACCATTATGTCAATAAATACATTCAAAACATTGTTCGCGAACAGGGAACTATGGAATACACATTTGAAATTAATTACTTATTGTGGGAAAGAATTACAAGTAATTGGTTACACTACATGCAAAGTTGAATACAATACAAAAATTTACAAATTAAATATTTACATTATAGAGGGAGGAAAAAATACATTAATAGGTAGGGAATGGATACGCCAACTACACCTAAATTTATGGAATAGCAATGTGAATAGTATACAAAACTATACCTCAGAACAGCTAATTCATAATTTGCTTTCGAAATATAGTAAAGTTTTTCAGCCAAATTTAGGTAGAGTTGCGGGTATCCAGGTTCGGTTGAAGCTAAAAGAAGGTGCTCAGCCTACATATATGCGAGCTCGTACAGTACCATTTGCAATTCGAACTAAAATAGAACAAGAATTGGATGATCTTGAAAAACAAGATATCATTACTAAAGTTGATCGATCAGAATGGGCTACACCGATTGTTCCGATAGTAAAAGCCGACGGTAGTATAAGGATATGCGGTGATTTTAAAATCACATTAAATCCCAATTTACAAGTGGACGATCATCCGGTACCTTCTATAGAAGAACTATTTGCAGCCATGGCAGGTGGCACTAAATTTTCTAAAATTGATATAAAAAAAGCGTTCTTGAATATAGAAGTCCACCCTGATGATCGGCATTTACTTACGCTAAATACACATAAAGGATTATATCAATGTAACAGACTAATGTTCGGCGTAGCATCAGCACCTGCGATTTGGCAGCGGGAAATCGAAAAAATTCTTGTAGGCATTGAAGGCGTAGCAGTATTCTACGACGATATTAGAATTACGGGTCCTACCGATGAAGTACATTTAGCCCGCCTAGAACAAGTATTGTCGAGATTACAGAAATATAACTTACGGGTAAATAGAGATAAATCTACATTCTTCGCGGACAGAATAAACTACTGCGGATACACTATAGACAAGGAGGGCTTACATAAAATGCAAGATAAAATTGACGCAATTACAAATGCAAAGCGCCCCGAGGACAGGACGCAATTACAATCGTTCTTAGGATTAGTTAACTATTACGGTAGATTTTTACCAAATTTAAGTGCCATCTTACATCCACTTTACAATCTTTTACAAAAAGATGTTAAATTCATTTGGAACAACGAATGTGATAGGGCTTTCTGTTTAGTAAAAAAGCATATTTGCTCACCGAACGTACTTGCACATTTCAATACAAAATTACCCCTAGTACTAGCCACCGATGCATCACCCTACGGAGTGGGAGCAGTGCTGTCCCACAAATACCCGGATGGATCAGAAAGACCCATACAGTTCGCCTCTCAAACACTTACAAAGACTCAACGCAAATACTCACAAATCGATAAAGAGGCATACAGTATTATCTTCGGTGTAAAAAAATTCTACCAGTATCTCTATGGTCGCAAATTTACCTTAATTACGGATCACAAACCGCTTTTGCAAATTTTTAACCCTGATAAAGCATTGCCTTCGCTAACAACTACGAGAATGCAGCACTATGCAATATACTTGAGGGCTTTTAATTTTGAAATTAAGTATCGTAGAAGCCAATTACACGCAAATGCTGATGCTATGTCACGCCTACCTATAAAATCTGAAGCGCCGATTCCAGAAAAGGATGCCATAGACCTTTTCGAAATAAATCAAGTCGAAAATTTGCAAACGACAGTGTCACGATTAGCTTCGGAAACTAATAAAGATGAAAGTTTAAAGATGTTGTTGTTAGGGCTTACTACGGGTAAAACAATCGATAGAGAACTGCGATGGAATATACCACAAGAAGAATTCTCGCTGCAACAAGGGTGTATCTTTCGCGGTCATCGTGCAGTCATACCAAAAACAATGAGGAACGAAATACTAAAAGAGTTGCATGTAGGACACTTTGGCGTTAAAAGAATGAAAGAATTAGCTCGTAGTTACTGCTGGTGGAATGGGATTGATCAAGATATTGAAAGAACGGGGAAAAATTGTGTGAATTGTCTGAAAATCGCTAAGAATCCCATAAAAGTAGATACGCATAAATGGGCAGATCCAAGTATGCAGTTTGAAAGAGTGCATATTGATTACGCAGGTCCATTTCACAACTCATACTACTTTATACTTGTAGACGCATACACACGGTGGCCCGAAGTGTTCGTAACTAAAGACATGACAACGAAAACTACCATCCGTATATTGCGCGAAATATTCTCGAGATTCGGCAACCCTAAAGTACTTGTAAGCGACAATGGTCGCCAATTTACTGCGAATGAATTTAAAGAATTTTTGCGAATTAACGGGATAACGCACAAATTAACTGCGCCATACCACCCTGCAACGAACGGTTTAGCAGAGCGGTATGTACAAACATTAAAAAAATCAATACGTGCGACGAATCCAAGTAATGAAGAGGAAAAGCACAAAGCAGTACATGACTTACTTTTGCAATATAGAAGGACACGTCATAGCATTACAAATAAAACGCCAAGCGAATTGATGTTTGGAAGACAAATACGGTCGCGAATAGACTATCTATTAGAAACAAATAAAAAACACAGCACTAGAGAATATCCAACAATGGTTGTGAAATCATTTTTAAAGGGGGATCGAGTCATGGCCCGACAATATGGTACCACAGACAAATGGAAATTCGGGAGAATACAGGAAATACTGGGAACTCTTCATTACTTGATTCAATTAGACGACGGTCGTGTGCAAAAATACCATGTCGATCAAATTAGGAAAATAGATGCGAACATTCCTAGGATCACACAATATGAATCTAACCCGCGTTACACAGATGCTCCAAAAAAACCGAATGACGATGTTCACATCACGACGCGCGCTCATAACAACGAGACTCCGCCAAAAATATCCGAGCAGAACGCTGCTGCAAACGTACTTCCAACAAATGATCCACCACCACGTCGATCTACGAGAGTTCGCAAAGTTCCGGATAGACTTATATACAATTAAAACTGAACAAATACTTTTACTACCTAACATGTAAATTTGATCACAGGGGGAGGAGTGATGGGACGCTATGTATGCATGTATGTATGTGTGTGTGTATATGTACTAAAGTCGTGGTAAAGTCGTTGAGCGTTTTTATGTGCCGCTACGGTCCTAGACGCGGTAGAAAGGACAGTGCGTGATCAACCGCGGAACGTATAACAGCTGTCCCGAAAACAAATAAAGTGTTAAGGAATAGAACCGCAGTACGGACGTTATTATTAACCACCACCTTGTGAAAATCCTTTTCCGAATTGGTCGGAATACAACAGTAATAATAGAATAAGTATAATAATAAGAGTCATAGCGATAATAATAGTAGTAATAAGGATAATTATAATAGTTTTAGTGCTAATAATAATAGTAATAAGCATAACAATAAGAGTTATAAGGATAAAGACAAGAGTAATAGGGATAGTAATAATAGAATAAGGATAATAATAACAGTCATAGCGATAATAATAATAGTAATGAGGATAACAATAATAGTTATAGAGATAATAATACTAGTAATAAGGATAATAATAACAGTTATAATGATAATAATAATAGTAATAAGGGAAATAATAATAGTTATAAGGATAAAGATAAGAGTAATCGGGATAGTAATAATAGAATAAGTATAATAATAACAGTCATAGCGATAATAATAATAGTAATAAGGATAATAATAATAGTTATAAGGATAAAGACAAGAGTAATCGGGATAGTAATAATAGAATAAGTATAATAATAACAGTCATAGCGATAATAATAATAGTAATAAGGATAATAATAATAGTTATAAGGATAAAGAGAAGAGTAATAGGGATAGTAATAATAGAATAAGGATAATAATAACAGTCATAGCCATAATAATAATAGTAGTAAGGATAATAATAATAGTTATAGCGATAATAATAATAGTAATAAGGATAATAATAATAGTTATAAGGATAAAGAGAAGAGTAATAGGGATAGTAATAATAGAATAAGGATAATAATAATAGTTATAAGGATAAAGACAAGAGTAATAGGGATAGTAATAATAGAATAAGGATAATAATAACAGTCAAAGCGATAATAATAATAGTAATGAGGATAATAATAATAGTTATAAGGATAGAGACAAGAGTAATAGGGATAGTAATAATAGAATAAGGATAATAATAACAGTCATAGCGATAATAATAATAATAGCTATAGTGCTAATAATAATAGTAATAAGGATAATAATAACAGTTATAGCAATAATAATAATAGTAATAAGGATAATAATAATAGTTATAGTGCGAATAATAATAGTAATAAGGATAATAATAATAGTTATAGCGATAATAATAATTGTAATAAGGGAAATAATAATAATTATCAGGATAAAGACAAGAGTAATAGGGATAGTAATAATAGAACAAGTATAATAATAACAATCATAGCGATAATAATAATAGTAATAAGGATAATAATAATAGTTATAAGGATAATAATAATAGTTATAAGGATAAAGAGAAGAGCAATAGGGATAGTAATAATAGAATAAGGATAATAATAACAGTCATAGCGATAATAATAATAGTAGTAAGGATAATTATAATAGTTATAAGGATAGAGACAAGAGTAATAGGGATAGTAATAATAGAATAAGTATAATAATAACAGTCATAGCGATAATAATAATAGTTTTAGTGCTAATAATAATAGTAATAAGCATAATAATAATAGTTATAAGGATAGAGACAAGAGTAATAGGGATAGTAATAATAGAATAAGGATAATAATAACAGTCATAGCGATAATAATAATAGTAATGAGGATAACAATAATAGTTATAGAGTTAGTAATACTAGTAATAAGGATAATAATAACAGTTATAATGATAATAATAATAGTAATAAGGGAAATAATAATAGTTATAAGAATAGAGACAAGAGTAATAAGGATAGTAATAGTAGAATAAGCATAATAATAACAGTCATAGCGATAATAATAATAGTAATAAGGATAATAATAATAGTTATAGTGCGAATAATAATAGTAATAAGCATAATAATAATAGTTATAAGGATAATAATAATAGTTATAAGGATAAAGAGAAGAGCAATAGGGATAGTAATAATAGAATAAGGATAATAATAACAATCATAGCGATAATAATAATAGTAATAAGGATAATAATAATAGTTATAAGGATAATAATAATAGTTATAAGGATAAAGAGAAGAGCAATAGGGATAGTAATAATAGAATAAGGATAATAATAACAGTCATAGCGATAATAATAATAGTAGTAAGGATAATTATAATAGTTATAAGGATAGAGACAAGAGTAATAGGGATAGTAATAATAGAATAAGTATAATAATAACAGTCATAGCGATAATAATAATAGTAATAAGGATAATAATAATAGTTATAAGGATAAAGACAAGAGTAATCGGGATAGTAATAATAGAATAAGTATAATAATAACAGTCATAGCGATAATAATAATAGTAATAAGGATAATAATAATAGTTATAAGGATAAAGAGAAGAGTAATAGGGATAGTAATAATAGAATAAGGATAATAATAACAGTCATAGCCATAATAATAATAGTAGTAAGGATAATAATAATAGTTATAGCGATAATAATAATAGTAATAAGGATAATAATAATAGTTATAAGGATAAAGAGAAGAGTAATAGGGATAGTAATAATAGAATAAGGATAATAATAATAGTTATAAGGATAAAGACAAGAGTAATAGGGATAGTAATAATAGAATAAGGATAATAATAACAGTCAAAGCGATAATAATAATAGTAATGAGGATAATAATAATAGTTATAAGGATAGAGACAAGAGTAATAGGGATAGTAATAATAGAATAAGGATAATAATAACAGTCATAGCGATAATAATAATAATAGCTATAGTGCTAATAATAATAGTAATAAGGATAATAATAACAGTTATAGCAATAATAATAATAGTAATAAGGATAATAATAATAGTTATAGTGCGAATAATAATAGTAATAAGGATAATAATAATAGTTATAGCGATAATAATAATTGTAATAAGGGAAATAATAATAATTATCAGGATAAAGACAAGAGTAATAGGGATAGTAATAATAGAACAAGTATAATAATAACAATCATAGCGATAATAATAATAGTAATAAGGATAATAATAATAGTTATAAGGATAATAATAATAGTTATAAGGATAAAGAGAAGAGCAATAGGGATAGTAATAATAGAATAAGGATAATAATAACAGTCATAGCGATAATAATAATAGTAGTAAGGATAATTATAATAGTTATAAGGATAGAGACAAGAGTAATAGGGATAGTAATAATAGAATAAGTATAATAATAACAGTCATAGCGATAATAATAATAGTTTTAGTGCTAATAATAATAGTAATAAGCATAATAATAATAGTTATAAGGATAGAGACAAGAGTAATAGGGATAGTAATAATAGAATAAGGATAATAATAACAGTCATAGCGATAATAATAATAGTAATGAGGATAACAATAATAGTTATAGAGTTAGTAATACTAGTAATAAGGATAATAATAACAGTTATAATGATAATAATAATAGTAATAAGGGAAATAATAATAGTTATAAGAATAGAGACAAGAGTAATAAGGATAGTAATAGTAGAATAAGCATAATAATAACAGTCATAGCGATAATAATAATAGTAATAAGGATAATAATAATAGTTATAGTGCGAATAATAATAGTAATAAGCATAATAATAATAGTTATAAGGATAATAATAATAGTTATAAGGATAAAGAGAAGAGCAATAGGGATAGTAATAATAGAATAAGGATAATAATAACAATCATAGCGATAATAATAATAGTAATAAGGATAATAATAATAGTTATAAGGATAATAATAATAGTTATAAGGATAAAGAGAAGAGCAATAGGGATAGTAATAATAGAATAAGGATAATAATAACAGTCATAGCGATAATAATAATAGTAGTAAGGATAATTATAATAGTTATAAGGATAGAGACAAGAGTAATAGGGATAGTAATAATAGAATAAGTATAATAATAACAGTCATAGCGATAATAATAATAGTTTTAGTGCTAATAATAATAGTAATAAGCATAATAATAATAGTTATAAGGATAGAGACAAGAGTAATAGGGATAGTAATAATAGAATAAGGATAATAATAACAGTCATAGCGATAATAATAATAGTAATGAGGATAACAATAATAGTTATAGAGTTAGTAATACTAGTAATAAGGATAATAATAACAGTTATAATGATAATAATAATAGTAATAAGGGAAATAATAATAGTTATAAGAATAGAGACAAGAGTAATAAGGATAGTAATAGTAGAATAAGCATAATAATAACAGTCATAGCGATAATAATAATAGTAATAAGGATAATAATAATAGTTATAGTGCGAATAATAATAGTAATAAGCATAATAATAATAGTTATAAGGATAGAGACAAGAGTAATAGGGATAGTAATAATAGAATAAGGATAATAATAACAGTCATAGCGATAATAATAATAGTAATGAGGATAACAATAATAGTTATAGAGTTAGTAATACTAGTAATAAGGATAATAATAACAGTTATAATGATAATAATAATAGTAATAAGGGAAATAATAATAGTTATAAGGATAAAGACAAGAGTAATTGGGATAGTAATAATAGAATAAGTATAATAATAACAGTCATAGCGATAATAATAATAGTAATAAGGATAATAATAATAGTTATAAGGATAAAGAGAAGAGTAATAGGGATAGTAATAATAGAATAAGGATAATAATAACAGTCATAGCGATAATAATAATAGTAGTAAGGATAATAATAATAGTTATAGCGATAATAATAATAGTAATAAGGATAATAATAATAGTTATGAGGATAATAATAATAGTTATAAGGATAAAGACAAGAGTAATAGGGATAGTAATAATAGAATAAGTATAATAATAACAGTCATAGCGATAATAATAATAATAATAAGGATAATAATAATAGTTATAGTGCGAATAATAATAGTAATAAGGATAAACATAATAGTTATAGTGCTAATAATACTAGTAATAAGGATAATAATAATAGTTATAGCGATAATAATAATAGTAATAAGGATAATAATAATAGTTATAAGGATAAAGAGAAGAGTAATAGGGATAGTAATAATAGAATAAGGATAATAATAATAGTTATAAGGGTAAAGACAAGAGTAATAGGGATAGTAATAATAGAATAAGGATAATAATAACAGTCAAAGCGATAATAATAATAGTAATGAGGATAATAATAATAGTTATAAGGATAGAGACAAGAGTAATAGGGATAGTAATAATAGAATAAGGATAATAATAACAGTCATAGCGATAATAATAATAATAGCTATAGTGCTAATAATAATAGTAATAAGGATAATAATAACAGTTATAGCAATAATAATAATAGTAATAAGGATAATAATAATAGTTATAGTGCGAATAATAATAGTAATAAGGATAATAATAATAGTTATAGCGATAATAATAATTGTAATAAGGGAAATAATAATAATTATCAGGATAAAGACAAGAGTAATAGGGATAGTAATAATAGAATAAGTATAATAATAACAATCATAGCGATAATAATAATAGTAATAAGGATAATAATAATAGTTATAAGGATAATAATAATAGTTATAAGGATAGAGACAAGAGTAATAGGGATAGTAATAATAGAATAAGGATAATAATAACAGTCATAGCGATAATAATAATATTAGCTATAGTGCTAATAATAATAGAATAAGGATAATAATAACAATCATAGCGATAATAATAATAGTAATAAGGATAATAATAATAGTTATAAGGATAATAATAATAGTTATAAGGATAAAGAGAAGAGCAATAGGGATAGTAATAATAGAATAAGGATAATAATAACAGTCATAGCGATAATAATAATAGTAGTAAGGATAATTATAATAGTTATAAGGATAGAGACAAGAGTAATAGGGATAGTAATAATAGAATAAGTATAATAATAACAGTCATAGCGATAATAATAATAGTTTTAGTGCTAATAATAATAGTAATAAGCATAATAATAATAGTTATAAGGATAGAGACAAGAGTAATAGGGATAGTAATAATAGAATAAGGATAATAATAACAGTCATAGCGATAATAATAATAGTAATGAGGATAACAATAATAGTTATAGAGTTAGTAATACTAGTAATAAGGATAATAATAACAGTTATAATGATAATAATAATAGTAATAAGGGAAATAATAATAGTTATAAGAATAGAGACAAGAGTAATAAGGATAGTAATAGTAGAATAAGCATAATAATAACAGTCATAGCGATAATAATAATAGTAATAAGGATAATAATAATAGTTATAGTGCGAATAATAATAGTAATAAGCATAATAATAATAGTTATAAGGATAGAGACAAGAGTAATAGGGATAGTAATAATAGAATAAGGATAATAATAACAGTCATAGCGATAATAATAATAGTAATGAGGATAACAATAATAGTTATAGAGTTAGTAATACTAGTAATAAGGATAATAATAACAGTTATAATGATAATAATAATAGTAATAAGGGAAATAATAATAGTTATAAGGATAAAGACAAGAGTAATTGGGATAGTAATAATAGAATAAGTATAATAATAACAGTCATAGCGATAATAATAATAGTAATAAGGATAATAATAATAGTTATAAGGATAAAGAGAAGAGTAATAGGGATAGTAATAATAGAATAAGGATAATAATAACAGTCATAGCGATAATAATAATAGTAGTAAGGATAATAATAATAGTTATAGCGATAATAATAATAGTAATAAGGATAATAATAATAGTTATGAGGATAATAATAATAGTTATAAGGATAAAGACAAGAGTAATAGGGATAGTAATAATAGAATAAGTATAATAATAACAGTCATAGCGATAATAATAATAATAATAAGGATAATAATAATAGTTATAGTGCGAATAATAATAGTAATAAGGATAAACATAATAGTTATAGTGCTAATAATACTAGTAATAAGGATAATAATAATAGTTATAGCGATAATAATAATAGTAATAAGGATAATAATAATAGTTATAAGGATAAAGAGAAGAGTAATAGGGATAGTAATAATAGAATAAGGATAATAATAATAGTTATAAGGGTAAAGACAAGAGTAATAGGGATAGTAATAATAGAATAAGGATAATAATAACAGTCAAAGCGATAATAATAATAGTAATGAGGATAATAATAATAGTTATAAGGATAGAGACAAGAGTAATAGGGATAGTAATAATAGAATAAGGATAATAATAACAGTCATAGCGATAATAATAATAATAGCTATAGTGCTAATAATAATAGTAATAAGGATAATAATAACAGTTATAGCAATAATAATAATAGTAATAAGGATAATAATAATAGTTATAGTGCGAATAATAATAGTAATAAGGATAATAATAATAGTTATAGCGATAATAATAATTGTAATAAGGGAAATAATAATAATTATCAGGATAAAGACAAGAGTAATAGGGATAGTAATAATAGAATAAGTATAATAATAACAATCATAGCGATAATAATAATAGTAATAAGGATAATAATAATAGTTATAAGGATAATAATAATAGTTATAAGGATAGAGACAAGAGTAATAGGGATAGTAATAATAGAATAAGGATAATAATAACAGTCATAGCGATAATAATAATATTAGCTATAGTGCTAATAATAATAGTAATAAGGATAATAATAACAGTTATAGCAATAATAATAATAGTAATAAGGGAAGTAATAATATTTATAAGGATAAAGACAAAAGTAATAGGGATAGTAATAATACAATAAGCATAATAATAACAGTCATAGCGATAATAATAATAGTTATAGCGATAATAATAATAGTAATAAGGATAATAATAATAGTTATAAGGATAAAGACAAGAGTAATAGGGATAGTAATAATAGAATAAGGATAATAATAACAGTCATAGCGATAATAATAATAGTAATGAGGATAATAATAATAGTTATAAGGATAGAGACAAGAGTAATAGGGATAGTAATAATAGAATAAGTATAATAATAACAGTCATAGCGATAATAATAATAGTAATAAGGATAATTATAAAAGTTTTAGTGCTAATAATAATAGTAATAAGCATAACAATAATAGTTATAAGGATAAAGACAAGAGTAATAGGGATAGTAATAATAGAATAAGGATAATAATAACAGTCATAGCGATAATAATAATAGTAATGAGGATAACAATAATAGTTATAGAGATAATAATACTAGTAATAAGGATAATAATAACAGTTATAATGATAATAATAATAGTAATAAGGGAAATAATAATAGTTATAAGGATAAAGACAAGAGTAATAGGGATAGTAATAATAGAATAAGTATAATAATAACAGTCATAGCGATAATAATAATAGTAATAAGGATAATAATAATAGTTATAAGGATAATAATAATAGTTATAAGGATAAAGAGAAGAGTAATAGGGATAGTAATAATAGAATAAGGATAATAATAACAGTCATAGCGATAATAATAATAGTAGTAAGGATAATAATAATAGTTATAGCGATAATAATATTAGTAATAAGAATAATAATAATAGTTATAAGGATAGTAATAATAGAATAAGGATAATAATAACAGTCATTGCGATAATAATAATAGTAATAAGGATAATAATAATAGTTATAGCGATAATAATAATAGTAATAAGGATAATAATAATAGTTATAAGGATAAAGACAAGAGTAATAGGGATAGTAATAATAGAATAAGGATAATAATAACAGTCATAGCGATAATAATAATAGTAATGAGGATAATAATAATAGTTATAAGGATAGAGACAAGAGTAATAGGGATAGTAATAATAGAATAAGTATAATAATAACAGTCATAGCGATAATAATAATAGTAATAAGGATAATTATAATAGTTTTAGTGCTAATAATAATAGTAATAAGCATAACAATAAGAGTTATAAGGATAAAGACAAGAGTAATAGGGATAGTAATAATAGAATAAGGATAATAATAACAGTCATAGCGATAATAATAATAGTAATGAGGATAACAATAATAGTTATAGAGATAATAATACTAGTAATAAGGATAATAATAACAGTTATAATGATAATAATAATAGTAATAAGAGAAATAATAATAGTTATAAGGATAAAGACAAGAGTAATAGGGATAGTAATAATAGAATAAGTATAATAATAACAGTCATAGCGATAATAATAATAGTAATAAGGATAATAATAATAGTTATAAGGATAAAGAGAAGAGTAATAGGGATAGTAATAATAGAATAAGGATAATAATAACAGTCATAGCGATAATAATAATAGTAGTAAGGATAATAATAATAGTTATAGCGATAATAATAATAGTAATAAGGATAATAATAATAGTTATAAGGATAAAGAGAAGAGTAATAGGGATAGTAATAATAGAATAAGGATAATAATAATAGTTATAAGGATAAAGACAAGAGTAATAGGGATAGTAATAATAGAATAAGGATAATAATAACAGTCAAAGCGATAATAATAATAGTAATAAGCATAACAATAAGAGTTATAAGGATAAAGACAAGAGTAATAGGGATAGTAATAATAGAATAAGGATAATAATAACAGTCATAGCGATAATAATAATAGTAATGAGGATAACAATAATAGTTATAGAGATAATAATACTAGTAATAAGGATAATAATAACAGTTATAATGATAATAATAATAGTAATAAGGGAAATAATAATAGTTATAAGGATAAAGACAAGAGTAATAGGGATAGTAATAATAGAATAAGAATAATAATAACAGTCATGGCGATAATAATAATAGTAATAAGGATAATAATAATAGTTATAAGGATAAAGAGAAGAGTAATAGGGATAGTAATAATAGAATAAGGATAATAATAACAGTCATAGCGATAATAATAATAGTAGTAAGGATAATAATAATAGTTATAGCGATAATAATAATAGTAATAAGGATAATAATAATAGTTATAAGGATAAAGAGAAGAGTAATAGGGATAGTAATAATAGAATAAGGATAATAATAATAGTTATAAGGATAAAGACAAGAGTAATAGGGATAGTAATAATAGAATAAGGATAATAATAACAGTCAAAGCGATAATAATAATAGTAATGAGGATAATAATAATAGTTATAAGGATAGAGACAAGAGTAATAGGGATAGTAATAATAGAATAAGGATAATAATAACAGTCATAGCGATAATAATAATAATAGCTATAGTGCTAATAATAATAGTAATAAGGATAATAATAACAGTTATAGCAATAATAATAATAGTAATAAGGATAATAATAATAGTTATAGTGCGAATAATAATAGTAATAAGGATAATAATAATAGTTATAGCGATAATAATAATTGTAATAAGGGAAATAATAATAATTATCAGGATAAAGACAAGAGTAATAGGGATAGTAATAATAGAATAAGTATAATAATAACAATCATAGCGATAATAATAATAGTAATAAGGATAATAATAATAGTTATAAGGATAATAATAATAGTTATAAGGATAAAGAGAAGAGTAATAGGGATAGTAATAATAGAATAAGGATAATAATAACAGTCATGGCGATAATAATAATAGTAGTAAGGATAATTATAATAGTTATAAGGATAGAGACAAGAGTAATAGGGATAGTAATAATAGAATAAGTATAATAATAACAGTCATAGCGATAATAATAATAGTAATAAGGATAATAATAACAGTTTTAGTGCTAATAATAATAGTAATAAGCATAATAATAATAGTTATAAGGATAGAGACAAGAGTAATAGGGATAGTAATAATAGAATAAGGATAATAATAACAGTCATAGCGATAATAATAATAGTAATGAGGATAACAATAATAGTTATAGAGTTAGTAATACTAGTAATAAGGATAATAATAACAGTTATAATGATAATAATAATAGTAATAAGGGAAATAATAATAGTTATAAGGATAAAGACAAGAGTAATTGGGATAGTAATAATAGAATAAGTATAATAATAACAGTCATAGCGATAATAATAATAGTAATAAGGATAATAATAATAGTTATAAGGATAAAGAGAAGAGTAATAGGGATAGTAATAATAGAATAAGGATAATAATAACAGTCATAGCGATAATAATAATAGTAGTAAGGATAATAATAATAGTTATAGCGATAATAATAATAGTAATAAGGATAATAATAATAGTTATAGAGTTAGTAATACTAGTAATAAGGATAATAATAACAGTTATAATGATAATAATAATAGTAATAAGGGAAATAATAATATTTATAAGGATAAAGACAAAAGTAATAGGGATAGTAATAATACAATAAGCATAATAATAACAGTCATAGCGATAATAATAATAGTTATAGCGATAATAATAATAGTAATAAGGATAATAATAATAGTTATAAGGATAAAGACAAGAGTAATAGGGATAGTAATAATAGAATAAGGATAATAATAACAGTCATAGCGATAATAATAATAGTAATGAGGATAATAATAATAGTTATAAGGATAGAGACAAGAGTAATAGGGATAGTAATAATAGAATAAGTATAATAATAACAGTCATAGCGATAATAATAATAGTAATAAGGATAATTATAAAAGTTTTAGTGCTAATAATAATAGTAATAAGCATAACAATAATAGTTATAAGGATAAAGACAAGAGTAATAGGGATAGTAATAATAGAATAAGGATAATAATAACAGTCATAGCGATAATAATAATAGTAATGAGGATAACAATAATAGTTATAGAGATAATAATACTAGTAATAAGGATAATAATAACAGTTATAATGATAATAATAATAGTAATAAGGGAAATAATAATAGTTATAAGGATAAAGACAAGAGTAATAGGGATAGTAATAATAGAATAAGTATAATAATAACAGTCATAGCGATAATAATAATAGTAATAAGGATAATAATAATAGTTATAAGGATAATAATAATAGTTATAAGGATAAAGAGAAGAGTAATAGGGATAGTAATAATAGAATAAGGATAATAATAACAGTCATAGCGATAATAATAATAGTAGTAAGGATAATAATAATAGTTATAGCGATAATAATATTAGTAATAAGAATAATAATAATAGTTATAAGGATAGTAATAATAGAATAAGGATAATAATAACAGTCATTGCGATAATAATAATAGTAATAAGGATAATAATAATAGTTATAGCGATAATAATAATAGTAATAAGGATAATAATAATAGTTATAAGGACAAAGACAAGAGTAATAGGGATAGTAATAATAGAATAAGGATAATAATAACAGTCATAGCGATAATAATAATAGTAATGAGGATAATAATAATAGTTATAAGGATAGAGACAAGAGTAATAGGGATAGTAATAATAGAATAAGTATAATAATAACAGTCATAGCGATAATAATAATAGTAATAAGGATAATTATAATAGTTTTAGTGCTAATAATAATAGTAATAAGCATAACAATAAGAGTTATAAGGATAAAGACAAGAGTAATAGGGATAGTAATAATAGAATAAGGATAATAATAACAGTCATAGCGATAATAATAATAGTAATGAGGATAACAATAATAGTTATAGAGATAATAATACTAGTAATAAGGATAATAATAACAGTTATAATGATAATAATAATAGTAATAAGAGAAATAATAATAGTTATAAGGATAAAGACAAGAGTAATAGGGATAGTAATAATAGAATAAGTATAATAATAACAGTCATAGCGATAATAATAATAGTAATAAGGATAATAATAATAGTTATAAGGATAAAGAGAAGAGTAATAGGGATAGTAATAATAGAATAAGGATAATAATAACAGTCATAGCGATAATAATAATAGTAGTAAGGATAATAATAATAGTTATAGCGATAATAATAATAGTAATAAGGATAATAATAATAGTTATAAGGATAAAGAGAAGAGTAATAGGGATAGTAATAATAGAATAAGGATAATAATAATAGTTATAAGGATGAAGACAAGAGTAATAGGGATAGTAATAATAGAATAAGGATAATAATAACAGTCAAAGCGATAATAATAATAGTAATAAGCATAACAATAAGAGTTATAAGGATAAAGACAAGAGTAATAGGGATAGTAATAATAGAATAAGGATAATAATAACAGTCATAGCGATAATAATAATAGTAATGAGGATAACAATAATAGTTATAGAGATAATAATACTAGTAATAAGGATAATAATAACAGTTATAATGATAATAATAATAGTAATAAGGGAAATAATAATAGTTATAAGGATAAAGACAAGAGTAATAGGGATAGTAATAATAGAATAAGAATAATAATAACAGTCATAGCGATAATAATAATAGTAATAAGGATAATAATAATAGTTATAAGGATAAAGAGAAGAGTAATAGGGATAGTAATAATAGAATAAGGATAATAATAACAGTCATAGCGATAATAATAATAGTAGTAAGGATAATAATAATAGTTATAGCGATAATAATAATAGTAATAAGGATAATAATAATAGTTATAAGGATAAAGAGAAGAGTAATAGGGATAGTAATAATAGAATAAGGATAATAATAATAGTTATAAGGATAAAGACAAGAGTAATAGGGATAGTAATAATAGAATAAGGATAATAATAACAGTCAAAGCGATAATAATAATAGTAATGAGGATAATAATAATAGTTATAAGGATAGAGACAAGAGTAATAGGGATAGTAATAATAGAATAAGGATAATAATAACAGTCATAGCGATAATAATAATAATAGCTATAGTGCTAATAATAATAGTAATAAGGATAATAATAACAGTTATAGCAATAATAATAATAGTAATAAGGATAATAATAATAGTTATAGTGCGAATAATAATAGTAATAAGGATAATAATAATAGTTATAGCGATAATAATAATTGTAATAAGGGAAATAATAATAATTATCAGGATAAAGACAAGAGTAATAGGGATAGTAATAATAGAATAAGTATAATAATAACAATCATAGCGATAATAATAATAGTAATAAGGATAATAATAATAGTTATAAGGATAATAATAATAGTTATAAGGATAAAGAGAAGAGTAATAGGGATAGTAATAATAGAATAAGGATAATAATAACAGTCATGGCGATAATAATAATAGTAGTAAGGATAATTATAATAGTTATAAGGATAGAGACAAGAGTAATAGGGATAGTAATAATAGAATAAGTATAATAATAACAGTCATAGCGATAATAATAATAGTAATAAGGATAATAATAACAGTTTTAGTGCTAATAATAATAGTAATAAGCATAATAATAATAGTTATAAGGATAGAGACAAGAGTAATAGGGATAGTAATAATAGAATAAGGATAATAATAACAGTCATAGCGATAATAATAATAGTAATGAGGATAACAATAATAGTTATAGAGTTAGTAATACTAGTAATAAGGATAATAATAACAGTTATAATGATAATAATAATAGTAATAAGGGAAATAATAATAGTTATAAGGATAAAGACAAGAGTAATTGGGATAGTAATAATAGAATAAGTATAATAATAACAGTCATAGCGATAATAATAATAGTAATAAGGATAATAATAATAGTTATAAGGATAAAGAGAAGAGTAATAGGGATAGTAATAATAGAATAAGGATAATAATAACAGTCATAGCGATAATAATAATAGTAGTAAGGATAATAATAATAGTTATAGCGATAATAATAATAGTAATAAGGATAATAATAATAGTTATAGAGTTAGTAATACTAGTAATAAGGATAATAATAACAGTTATAATGATAATAATAATAGTAATAAGGGAAATAATAATATTTATAAGGATAAAGACAAAAGTAATAGGGATAGTAATAATACAATAAGCATAATAATAACAGTCATAGCGATAATAATAATAGTTATAGCGATAATAATAATAGTAATAAGGATAATAATAATAGTTATAAGGATAAAGACAAGAGTAATAGGGATAGTAATAATAGAATAAGGATAATAATAACAGTCATAGCGATAATAATAATAGTAATGAGGATAATAATAATAGTTATAAGGATAGAGACAAGAGTAATAGGGATAGTAATAATAGAATAAGTATAATAATAACAGTCATAGCGATAATAATAATAGTAATAAGGATAATTATAAAAGTTTTAGTGCTAATAATAATAGTAATAAGCATAACAATAATAGTTATAAGGATAAAGACAAGAGTAATAGGGATAGTAATAATAGAATAAGGATAATAATAACAGTCATAGCGATAATAATAATAGTAATGAGGATAACAATAATAGTTATAGAGATAATAATACTAGTAATAAGGATAATAATAACAGTTATAATGATAATAATAATAGTAATAAGGGAAATAATAATAGTTATAAGGATAAAGACAAGAGTAATAGGGATAGTAATAATAGAATAAGTATAATAATAACAGTCATAGCGATAATAATAATAGTAATAAGGATAATAATAATAGTTATAAGGATAATAATAATAGTTATAAGGATAAAGAGAAGAGTAATAGGGATAGTAATAATAGAATAAGGATAATAATAACAGTCATAGCGATAATAATAATAGTAGTAAGGATAATAATAATAGTTATAGCGATAATAATATTAGTAATAAGAATAATAATAATAGTTATAAGGATAGTAATAATAGAATAAGGATAATAATAACAGTCATTGCGATAATAATAATAGTAATAAGGATAATAATAATAGTTATAGCGATAATAATAATAGTAATAAGGATAATAATAATAGTTATAAGGATAAAGACAAGAGTAATAGGGATAGTAATAATAGAATAAGGATAATAATAACAGTCATAGCGATAATAATAATAGTAATGAGGATAATAATAATAGTTATAAGGATAGAGACAAGAGTAATAGGGATAGTAATAATAGAATAAGTATAATAATAACAGTCATAGCGATAATAATAATAGTAATAAGGATAATTATAATAGTTTTAGTGCTAATAATAATAGTAATAAGCATAACAATAAGAGTTATAAGGATAAAGACAAGAGTAATAGGGATAGTAATAATAGAATAAGGATAATAATAACAGTCATAGCGATAATAATAATAGTAATGAGGATAACAATAATAGTTATAGAGATAATAATACTAGTAATAAGGATAATAATAACAGTTATAATGATAATAATAATAGTAATAAGAGAAATAATAATAGTTATAAGGATAAAGACAAGAGTAATAGGGATAGTAATAATAGAATAAGTATAATAATAACAGTCATAGCGATAATAATAATAGTAATAAGGATAATAATAATAGTTATAAGGATAAAGAGAAGAGTAATAGGGATAGTAATAATAGAATAAGGATAATAATAACAGTCATAGCGATAATAATAATAGTAGTAAGGATAATAATAATAGTTATAGCGATAATAATAATAGTAATAAGGATAATAATAATAGTTATAAGGATAAAGAGAAGAGTAATAGGGATAGTAATAATAGAATAAGGATAATAATAATAGTTATAAGGATAAAGACAAGAGTAATAGGGATAGTAATAATAGAATAAGGATAATAATAACAGTCAAAGCGATAATAATAATAGTAATAAGCATAACAATAAGAGTTATAAGGATAAAGACAAGAGTAATAGGGATAGTAATAATAGAATAAGGATAATAATAACAGTCATAGCGATAATAATAATAGTAATGAGGATAACAATAATAGTTATAGAGATAATAATACTAGTAATAAGGATAATAATAACAGTTATAATGATAATAATAATAGTAATAAGGGAAATAATAATAGTTATAAGGATAAAGACAAGAGTAATAGGGATAGTAATAATAGAATAAGAATAATAATAACAGTCATAGCGATAATAATAATAGTAATAAGGATAATAATAATAGTTATAAGGATAAAGAGAAGAGTAATAGGGATAGTAATAATAGAATAAGGATAATAATAACAGTCATAGCGATAATAATAATAGTAGTAAGGATAATAATAATAGTTATAGCGATAATAATAATAGTAATAAGGATAATAATAATAGAATAAGGATAATAATAATAGTTATAAGGATAAAGACAAGAGTAATAGGGATAGTAATAATAGAATAAGGATAATAATAACAGTCAAAGCGATAATAATAATAGTAATGAGGATAATAATAATAGTTATAAGGATAGAGACAAGAGTAATAGGGATAGTAATAATAGAATAAGGATAATAATAACAGTCATAGCGATAATAATAATAATAGCTATAGTGCTAATAATAATAGTAATAAGGATAATAATAACAGTTATAGCAATAATAATAATAGTAATAAGGATAATAATAATAGTTATAGTGCGAATAATAATAGTAATAAGGATAATAATAATAGTTATAGCGATAATAATAATTGTAATAAGGGAAATAATAATAATTATCAGGATAAAGACAAGAGTAATAGGGATAGTAATAATAGAATAAGTATAATAATAACAATCATAGCGATAATAATAATAGTAATAAGGATAATAATAATAGTTATAAGGATAATAATAATAGTTATAAGGATAAAGAGAAGAGTAATAGGGATAGTAATAATAGAATAAGGATAATAATAACAGTCATGGCGATAATAATAATAGTAGTAAGGATAATTATAATAGTTATAAGGATAGAGACAAGAGTAATAGGGATAGTAATAATAGAATAAGTATAATAATAACAGTCATAGCGATAATAATAATAGTAATAAGGATAATAATAACAGTTTTAGTGCTAATAATAATAGTAATAAGGATAATAATAACAGTTATAATGATAATAATAATAGTAATAAGGGAAATAATAATAGTTATAAGGATAAAGACAAGAGTAATTGGGATAGTAATAATAGAATAAGTATAATAATAACAGTCATAGCGATAATAATAATAGTAATAAGGATAATAATAATAGTTATAAGGATAAAGAGAAGAGTAATAGGGATAGTAATAATAGAATAAGGATAATAATAACAGTCATAGCGATAATAATAATAGTAGTAAGGATAATAATAATAGTTATAGCGATAATAATAATAGTAATAAGGATAATAATAATAGTTATAGCGATAATAATAATAGTAATAAGGATAATAATAATAGTTATAAGGATAAAGACAAGAGTAATAGGGATAGTAATAATACAATAAGGATAATAATAACAGTCATAGCGATAATAATAATAGTAATGAGGATAATAATAATAGTTATAAGGATAGAGACAAGAGTAATAGGGATAGTAATAATAGAATAAGTATAATAATAACAGTCATAGCGATAATAATAATAGTAATAAGGATAATAATAATAGTTATAAGGATAAAGAGAAGAGTAATAGGGATAGTAATAATAGAATAAGGATAATAATAACAGTCATAGCGATAATAATAATAGTAGTAAGGATAATAATAATAGTTATAGCGATAATAATAATAGTAATAAGGATAATAATAATAGTTATAAGGATAAAGAGAAGAGTAATAGGGATAGTAATAATAGAATAAGGATAATAATAATAGTTATAAGGATAAAGACAAGAGTAATAGGGATAGTAATAATAGAATAAGGATAATAATAACAGTCAAAGCGATAATAATAATAGTAATGAGGATAATAATAATAGTTATAAGGATAGAGACAAGAGTAATAGGGATAGTAATAATAGAATAAGGATAATAATAACAGTCATAGCGATAATAATAATAATAGCTATAGTGCTAATAATAATAGTAATAAGGATAATAATAACAGTTATAGCAATAATAATAATAGTAATAAGGATAATAATAATAGTTATAGTGCGAATAATAATAGTAATAAGGATAATAATAATAGTTATAGCGATAATAATAATTGTAATAAGGGAAATAATAATAATTATCAGGATAAAGACAAGAGTAATAGGGATAGTAATAATAGAATAAGTATAATAATAACAATCATAGCGATAATAATAATAGTAATAAGGATAATAATAATAGTTATAAGGATAATAATAATAGTTATAAGGATAAAGAGAAGAGTAATAGGGATAGTAATAATAGAATAAGGATAATAATAACAGTCATGGCGATAATAATAATAGTAGTAAGGATAATTATAATAGTTATAAGGATAGAGACAAGAGTAATAGGGATAGTAATAATAGAATAAGTATAATAATAACAGTCATAGCGATAATAATAATAGTAATAAGGATAATAATAACAGTTTTAGTGCTAATAATAATAGTAATAAGCATAATAATAATAGTTATAAGGATAGAGACAAGAGTAATAGGGATAGTAATAATAGAATAAGGATAATAATAACAGTCATAGCGATAATAATAATAGTAATGAGGATAACAATAATAGTTATAGAGTTAGTAATACTAGTAATAAGGATAATAATAACAGTTATAATGA
Organism: Megachile ligniseca; assembly: GCA_945859555.1. Classification (NCBI taxonomy): domain Eukaryota; kingdom Metazoa; phylum Arthropoda; class Insecta; order Hymenoptera; family Megachilidae; genus Megachile; species Megachile ligniseca. The sequence goes on from CAMAOC010000252.1 coordinate 49,084, forward strand.
TAATAATAATAGTAATAAGGGAAATAATAATAGTTATAAGGATAAAGACAAGAGTAATTGGGATAGTAATAATAGAATAAGTATAATAATAACAGTCATAGCGATAATAATAATAGTAATAAGGATAATAATAATAGTTATAAGGATAAAGAGAAGAGTAATAGGGATAGTAATAATAGAATAAGGATAATAATAACAGTCATAGCGATAATAATAATAGTAGTAAGGATAATAATAATAGTTATAGCGATAATAATAATAGTAATAAGGATAATAATAATAGTTATAGCGATAATAATAATAGTAATAAGGATAATAATAATAGTTATAAGGATAAAGACAAGAGTAATAGGGATAGTAATAATACAATAAGGATAATAATAACAGTCATAGCGATAATAATAATAGTAATGAGGATAATAATAATAGTTATAAGGATAGAGACAAGAGTAATAGGGATAGTAATAATAGAATAAGTATAATAATAACAGTCATAGCGATAATAATAATAGTAATAAGGATAATAATAATAGTTATAAGGATAAAGAGAAGAGTAATAGGGATAGTAATAATAGAATAAGGATAATAATAACAGTCATAGCGATAATAATAATAGTAGTAAGGATAATAATAATAGTTATAGCGATAATAATAATAGTAATAAGGATAATAATAATAGTTATAAGGATAAAGAGAAGAGTAATAGGGATAGTAATAATAGAATAAGGATAATAATAATAGTTATAAGGATAAAGACAAGAGTAATAGGGATAGTAATAATAGAATAAGGATAATAATAACAGTCAAAGCGATAATAATAATAGTAATGAGGATAATAATAATAGTTATAAGGATAGAGACAAGAGTAATAGGGATAGTAATAATAGAATAAGGATAATAATAACAGTCATAGCGATAATAATAATAATAGCTATAGTGCTAATAATAATAGTAATAAGGATAATAATAACAGTTATAGCAATAATAATAATAGTAATAAGGATAATAATAATAGTTATAGTGCGAATAATAATAGTAATAAGGATAATAATAATAGTTATAGCGATAATAATAATTGTAATAAGGGAAATAATAATAATTATCAGGATAAAGACAAGAGTAATAGGGATAGTAATAATAGAATAAGTATAATAATAACAATCATAGCGATAATAATAATAGTAATAAGGATAATAATAATAGTTATAAGGATAATAATAATAGTTATAAGGATAAAGAGAAGAGTAATAGGGATAGTAATAATAGAATAAGGATAATAATAACAGTCATGGCGATAATAATAATAGTAGTAAGGATAATTATAATAGTTATAAGGATAGAGACAAGAGTAATAGGGATAGTAATAATAGAATAAGTATAATAATAACAGTCATAGCGATAATAATAATAGTAATAAGGATAATAATAACAGTTTTAGTGCTAATAATAATAGTAATAAGCATAATAATAATAGTTATAAGGATAGAGACAAGAGTAATAGGGATAGTAATAATAGAATAAGGATAATAATAACAGTCATAGCGATAATAATAATAGTAATGAGGATAACAATAATAGTTATAAGGATAAAGAGAAGAGTAATAGGGATAGTAATAATAGAATAAGGATAATAATAACAGTCATAGCGATAATAATAATAGTAGTAAGGATAATAATAATAGTTATAGCGATAATAATAATAGTAATAAGGATAATAATAATAGTTATAGCGATAATAATAATAGTAATAAGGATAATAATAATAGTTATAAGGATAAAGACAAGAGTAATAGGGATAGTAATAATACAATAAGGATAATAATAACAGTCATAGCGATAATAATAATAGTAATGGGGATAACAATAATAGTTATAGAGATAATAATACTAGTAATAAGGATAATAATAACAGTTATAATGATAATAATAATAGTAATAAGGGAAATAATAATAGTTATAAGGATAAAGACAAGAGTAATAGGGATAGTAATAATAGAATAAGTATAATAATAACAGTCATAGCGATAATAATAATAGTAATAAGGATAATAATAATAGTTATAAGGATAATAATAATAGTTATAAGGATAAAGAGAAGAGTAATAGGGATAGTAATAATAGAATAAGGATAATAATAACAGTCATAGCGATAATAATAATAGTAGTAAGGATAATAATAATAGTCATAGCGATAATAATATTAGTAATAAGAATAATAATAATAGTTATAAGGATAGTAATAATAGAATAAGGATAATAATAACAGTCATTGCGATAATAATAATAGTAATAAGGATAATAATAATAGTTATAGCGATAATAATAATAGTAATAAGGATAATAATAATAGTTATAAGGATAAAGACAAGAGTAATAGGGATAGTAATAATAGAATAAGGATAATAATAACAGTCATAGCGATAATAATAATAGTAATGAGGATAATAATAATAGTTATAAGGATAGAGACAAGAGTAATAGGGATAGTAATAATAGAATAAGTATAATAATAACAGTCATAGCGATAATAATAATAGTAATAAGGATAATTATAATAGTTTTAGTGCTAATAATAATAGTAATAAGCATAACAATAAGAGTTATAAGGATAAAGACAAGAGTAATAGGGATAGTAATAATAGAATAAGGATAATAATAACAGTCATAGCGATAATAATAATAGTAATGAGGATAACAATAATAGTTATAGAGATAATAATACTAGTAACAAGGATAATAATAACAGTTATAATGATAATAATAATAGTAATAAGGGAAATAATAATAGTTATAAGGATAAAGACAAGAGTAATAGGGATAGTAATAATAGAATAAGTATAATAATAACAGTCATAGCGATAATAATAATAGTAATAAGGATAATAATAATAGTTATAAGGATAAAGAGAAGAGTAATAGGGATAGTAATAATAGAATAAGGATAATAATAACAGTCATAGCGATAATAATAATAGTAGTAAGGATAATAATAATAGTTATAGCGATAATAATAATAGTAATAAGGATAATAATAATAGTTATAAGGATAAAGAGAAGAGTAATAGGGATAGTAATAATAGAATAAGGATAATAATAATAGTTATAAGGATAAAGACAAGAGTAATAGGGATAGTAATAACAGAATAAGGATAATAATAACAGTCAAAGCGATAATAATAATAGTAATGAGGATAATAATAATAGTTATAAGGATAGAGACAAGAGTAATAGGGATAGTAATAATAGAATAAGGATAATAATAACAGTCATAGCGATAATAATAATAATAGCTATAGTGCTAATAATAATAGTAATAAGGATAATAATAACAGTTATAGCAATAATAATAATAGTAATAAGGATAATAATAATAGTTATAGTGCGAATAATAATAGTAATAAGGATAATAATAATAGTTATAGCGATAATAATAATTGTAATAAGGGAAATAATAATAATTATCAGGATAAAGACAAGAGTAATAGGGATAGTAATAATAGAATAAGTATAATAATAACAGTCATAGCGATAATAATAATAGTAATAAGGATAATAATAATAGTTATAAGGATAGAGACAAGAGTAATAGGGATAGTAATAATAGAATAAGTATAATAATAACAGTCATAGCGATAATAATAATAGTAATAAGGATAATAATAATAGTTATAAGGATAGAGACAAGAGTAATAGGGATAGTAATAATAGAATAAGGATAATAATAATAGTTATAAGGATAAAGACAAGAGTAATAGGGATAGTAATAATAGAATAAGTATAATAATAACAGTCATAGCGATAATAATAATAGTAATAAGGATAATAATAACAGTTTTAGTGCTAATAATAATAGTAATAAGCATAATAATAATAGTTATAAGGATAGAGACAAGAGTAATAGGGATAGTAATAATAGAATAAGGATAATAATAACAGTCATAGCGATAATAATAATAGTAATGAGGATAACAATAATAGTTATAGAGTTAGTAATACTAGTAATAAGGATAATAATAACAGTTATAATGATAATAATAATAGTAATAAGGGAAATAATAATAGTTATAAGGATAAAGACAAGAGTAATTGGGATAGTAATAATAGAATAAGTATAATAATAACAGTCATAGCGATAATAATAATAGTAATAAGGATAATAATAATAGTTATAAGGATAAAGAGAAGAGTAATAGGGATAGTAATAATAGAATAAGGATAATAATAACAGTCATAGCGATAATAATAATAGTAGTAAGGATAATAATAATAGTTATAGCGATAATAATAATAGTAATAAGGATAATAATAATAGTTATAGCGATAATAATAATAGTAATAAGGATAATAATAATAGTTATAAGGATAGAGACAAGAGTAATAGGGATAGTAATAATAGAATAAGTATAATAATAACAGTCATAGCGATAATAATAATAGTAATAAGGATAATAATAATAGTTATAAGGATAAAGAGAAGAGTAATAGGGATAGTAATAATAGAATAAGGATAATAATAACAGTCATAGCGATAATAATAATAGTAGTAAGGATAATAATAATAGTTATAGCGATAATAATAATAGTAATAAGGATAATAATAATAGTTATAAGGATAAAGAGAAGAGTAATAGGGATAGTAATAATAGAATAAGGATAATAATAATAGTTATAAGGATAAAGACAAGAGTAATAGGGATAGTAATAATAGAATAAGGATAATAATAACAGTCAAAGCGATAATAATAATAGTAATGAGGATAATAATAATAGTTATAAGGATAGAGACAAGAGTAATAGGGATAGTAATAATAGAATAAGGATAATAATAACAGTCATAGCGATAATAATAATAATAGCTATAGTGCTAATAATAATAGTAATAAGGATAATAATAACAGTTATAGCAATAATAATAATAGTAATAAGGATAATAATAATAGTTATAGTGCGAATAATAATAGTAATAAGGATAATAATAATAGTTATAGCGATAATAATAATTGTAATAAGGGAAATAATAATAATTATCAGGATAAAGACAAGAGTAATAGGGATAGTAATAATAGAATAAGTATAATAATAACAATCATAGCGATAATAATAATAGTAATAAGGATAATAATAATAGTTATAAGGATAATAATAATAGTTATAAGGATAAAGAGAAGAGTAATAGGGATAGTAATAATAGAATAAGGATAATAATAACAGTCATGGCGATAATAATAATAGTAGTAAGGATAATTATAATAGTTATAAGGATAGAGACAAGAGTAATAGGGATAGTAATAATAGAATAAGTATAATAATAACAGTCATAGCGATAATAATAATAGTAATAAGGATAATAATAACAGTTTTAGTGCTAATAATAATAGTAATAAGCATAATAATAATAGTTATAAGGATAGAGACAAGAGTAATAGGGATAGTAATAATAGAATAAGGATAATAATAACAGTCATAGCGATAATAATAATAGTAATGATGATAACAATAATAGTTATAAGGATAAAGAGAAGAGTAATAGGGATAGTAATAATAGAATAAGGATAATAATAACAGTCATAGCGATAATAATAATAGTAGTAAGGATAATAATAATAGTTATAGCGATAATAATAATAGTAATAAGGATAATAATAATAGTTATAGCGATAATAATAATAGTAATAAGGATAATAATAATAGTTATAAGGATAAAGACAAGAGTAATAGGGATAGTAATAATACAATAAGGATAATAATAACAGTCATAGCGATAATAATAATAGTAATGGGGATAACAATAATAGTTATAGAGATAATAATACTAGTAATAAGGATAATAATAACAGTTATAATGATAATAATAATAGTAATAAGGGAAATAATAATAGTTATAAGGATAAAGACAAGAGTAATAGGGATAGTAATAATAGAATAAGTATAATAATAACAGTCATAGCGATAATAATAATAGTAATAAGGATAATAATAATAGTTATAAGGATAAAGAGAAGAGTAATAGGGATAGTAATAATAGAATAAGGATAATAATAACAGTCATAGCGATAATAATAATAGTAGTAAGGATAATAATAATAGTTATAGCGATAATAATATTAGTAATAAGAATAATAATAATAGTTATAAGGATAGTAATAATAGAATAAGGATAATAATAACAGTCATTGCGATAATAATAATAGTAATAAGGATAATAATAATAGTTATAGCGATAATAATAATAGTAATAAGGATAATAATAATAGTTATAAGGATAAAGACAAGAGTAATAGGGATAGTAATAATAGAATAAGGATAATAATAACAGTCATAGCGATAATAATAATAGTAATGAGGATAATAATAATAGTTATAAGGATAGAGACAAGAGTAATAGGGATAGTAATAATAGAATAAGTATAATAATAACAGTCATAGCGATAATAATAATAGTAATAAGGATAATTATAATAGTTTTAGTGCTAATAATAATAGTAATAAGCATAACAATAAGAGTTATAAGGATAAAGACAAGAGTAATAGGGATAGTAATAATAGAATAAGGATAATAATAACAGTCATAGCGATAATAATAATAGTAATGAGGATAACAATAATAGTTATAGAGATAATAATACTAGTAACAAGGATAATAATAACAGTTATAATGATAATAATAATAGTAATAAGGGAAATAATAATAGTTATAAGGATAAAGACAAGAGTAATAGGGATAGTAATAATAGAATAAGTATAATAATAACAGTCATAGCGATAATAATAATAGTAATAAGGATAATAATAATAGTTATAAGGATAAAGAGAAGAGTAATAGGGATAGTAATAATAGAATAAGGATAATAATAACAGTCATAGCGATAATAATAATAGTAGTAAGGATAATAATAATAGTTATAGCGATAATAATAATAGTAATAAGGATAATAATAATAGTTATAAGGATAAAGAGAAGAGTAATAGGGATAGTAATAATAGAATAAGGATAATAATAATAGTTATAAGGATAAAGACAAGAGTAATAGGGATAGTAATAACAGAATAAGGATAATAATAACAGTCAAAGCGATAATAATAATAGTAATGAGGATAATAATAATAGTTATAAGGATAGAGACAAGAGTAATAGGGATAGTAATAATAGAATAAGGATAATAATAACAGTCATAGCGATAATAATAATAATAGCTATAGTGCTAATAATAATAGTAATAAGGATAATAATAACAGTTATAGCAATAATAATAATAGTAATAAGGATAATAATAATAGTTATAGTGCGAATAATAATAGTAATAAGGATAATAATAATAGTTATAGCGATAATAATAATTGTAATAAGGGAAATAATAATAATTATCAGGATAAAGACAAGAGTAATAGGGATAGTAATAATAGAATAAGTATAATAATAACAGTCATAGCGATAATAATAATAGTTATAAGGATAGAGACAAGAGTAATAGGGATAGTAATAATAGAATAAGTATAATAATAACAGTCATAGCGATAATAATAATAGTAATAAGGATAATAATAATAGTTATAAGGATAGAGACAAGAGTAATAGGGATAGTAATAATAGAATAAGTATAATAATAACAGTCATAGCGATAATAATAATAGTAATAAGGATAATAATAATAGTTATAAGGATAATAATAATAGTTATAAGGATAAAGAGAAGAGTAATAGGGATAGTAATAATAGAATAAGGATAATAATAACAGTCATAGCGATAATAATAATAGTAGTAAGGATAATAATAATAGTTATAGCGATAATAATATTAGTAATAAGAATAATAATAATAGTTATAAGGATAGTAATAATAGAATAAGGATAATAATAACAGTCATTGCGATAATAATAATAGTAATAAGGATAATAATAATAGTTATAGCGATAATAATAATAGTAATAAGGATAATAATAATAGTTATAAGGATAAAGAGAAGAGTAATAGGGATAGTAATAATAGAATAAGGATAATAATAACAGTCATAGCGATAATAATAATAGTAGTAAGGATAATTATAATAGTTATAAGGATAGAGACAAGAGTAATAGGGATAGTAATAATAGAATAAGTATAATAATAACAGTCATAGCGATAATAATAATAGTAATAAGGATAATAATAATAGTTTTAGTGCTAATAATAATAGTAATAAGCATAATAATAATAGTTATAAGGATAAAGACAAGAGTAATAGGTATAGTAATAATAGAATAAGGATAATAATAACAGTCATAGCGATAATAATAATAGTAATGAGGATAACAATAATAGTTATAGAGTTAGTAATACTAGTAATAAGGATAATAATAACAGTTATAATGATAATAATAATAGTAATAAGGGAAATAATAATAGTTATAAGGATAAAGACAAGAGTAATTGGGATAGTAATAATAGAATAAGTATAATAATAACAGTCATAGCGACAACAATAATAGTAATAAGAATAATAATAATAGTTATAAGGATAATAATAATAGTTATAAGGATAAAGAGAAGAGTAATAGGGATAGTAATAATAGAATAAGGATAATAATAACAGTCATAGCGATAATAATAATAGTAGTAAGGATAATTATAATAGTTATAAGGATAGAGACAAGAGTAATAGGGATAGTAATAATAGAATAAGTATAATAATAACAGTCATAGCGATAATAATAATAGTAATGAGGATAACAATTATAGTTATAGAGTTAGTAATACTAGTAATAAGGATAATAATAACAGTTATAATGATAATAATAATAGTAATAAGGGAAATAATAATAGTTATAAGGATAAAGACAAGAGTAATTGGGATAGTAATAATAGAATAAGTATAATAATAACAGTCATAGCGATAATAATAATAGTAATAAGGATAATAATAATAGTTATAAGGATAATAATAATAGTTATAAGGATAAAGAGAAGAGTAATAGGGATAGTAATAATAGAATAAGGATAATAATAACAGTCATTGCGATAATAATAATAGTAATAAGTATAACAATAATAGTTATAGCGATAATAATAATAGTAATAAGGATAATAATAATAGTTATGAGGATAAAGACAAGAGTAATAGGGATAGTAATAATAGAATAAGGATAATAATAACAGTCATAGCGATAGTAATAATAGTAGTAAGGATAATAATAATAGTTATAGCGATAATAATAATAGTAATAAGGATAATAATAATAGTTATAAGGATAAAGAGAAGAGTAACAGGGATAGTAATAATAGAATAAGTATAATAATAACAGTCATAGCGATAATATTAATAGTAATAAGGATAATAATAATAGTTATAAGGATAATAATAATAGTTATAAGGATAAAGAGAAGAGTAATAGGGATAGTAATAATAGAATAAGGATAATAATAACAGTCATTGCGATAATAATAATAGTAATAAGTATAATAATAATAGTTATAGCGATAATAATAATAGTAATAAGCATAACAATAATAGTTATAAGGATAAAGAGAAGAGTAATAGGGATAGTAATAATAGAATAAGGATAATAATAACAGTCATATCGATAACAATAATAGTAATAAGGATAATAATAATAGTAATAAGGATAATTATAATAGTTTTAGTGCTAATAATAATAGTAATAAGCATAACAATAAGAGTTATAAGGATAAAGACAAGAGTAATAGGGATAGTAATAATAGAATAAGGATAATAACAACAGTCATAGCGATAATAATAATAGTAGTAAGGATAATTATAATAGTTATAAGGATAGAGACAAGAGTAATAGGGATAGTAATAATAGAATAAGTATAATAATAACAGTCATAGCGATAATAATAATAGAAATAAGGATAATAATAATAGTTTTAGTGCTAATAATAATAGTAATAAGCATAATAATAATAGTTATAAGGATAGAGACAAGAGTAATAGGGATAGTAATAATAGAATAAGGATAATAATAACAGTCATAGCGATAATAATAATAGTAATGAGGATAACAATAATAGTTATAGAGTTAGTAATACTAGTAATAAGGATAATAATAACAGTTATAATGATAATAATAATAGTAATAAGGGAAATAATAATAGTTATAAGGATAAAGACAAGAGTAATTGGGATAGTAATAATAGAATAAGTATAATAATAACAGTCATAGCGATAATAATAATAGTAATAAGGATAATAATAATAGTTATAAGGATAATAATAATAGTTATAAGGATAAAGAGAAGAGTAATAGGGATAGTAATAATAGAATAAGGATAATAATAACAGTCATTGCGATAATAATAATAGTAATAAGTATAATAATAATAGTTATAGCGATAATAATAATAGTAATAAGGATAATAATAATAGTTATAGCGATAATAATAATAGTAATAAGGATAATAATAATAGTTATAGTGCGAATAATAAAAGTAATAAGCATAATAATAATAGTTATAAGGATAGAGACAAGAGTAATAGGGATAGTAATAGTAGAATAAGGATAATAATAACAGTCATAGCGATAATAATAATAGTAATGAGGATAACAATAATAGTTATAGAGATAATAATACTAGTAATAAGGATAATAATAACAGTTATAATGATAATAATAATAGTAATAAGGGAAATAATAATAGTTATAAGGATAAAGACAAGAGTAATAGGGATAGTAATAATAGAATAAGAATAATAATAACAGTCATAGCGATAATAATAATAGTAATAAGGATAATAATAATAGTTATAAGGATAAAGAGAAGAGTAATAGGGATAGTAATAATAGAATAAGGATAATAATAACAGTCATAGCGATAATAATAATAGTAGTAAGGATAATAATAATAGTTATAGCGATAATAATAATAGTAATAAGGATAATAATAATAGTTATAAGGATAAAGAGAAGAGTAATAGGGATAGTAATAATAGAATAAGGATAATAATAATAGTTATACTGATAAAGACAAGAGTAATAGGGATAGTAATAATAGAATAAGGATAATAATAACAGTCAAAGCGATAATAATAATAGTAATGAGGATAATAATAATAGTTATAAGGATAGAGACAAGAGTAATAGGGATAGTAATAATAGAATAAGGATAATAATAACAGTCATAGCGATAATAATAATAATAGCTATAGTGCTAATAATAATAGTAATAAGGATAATAATAACAGTTATAGCAATAATAATAATAGTAATAAGGATAATAATAATAGTTATAGTGCGAATAATAATAGTAATAAGGATAATAATAATAGTTATAAGGATAATAATAATAGTTATAAGGATAAAGAGAAGAGTAATAGGGATAGTAATAATAGAATAAGGATAATAATAACAGTCATAGCGATAATAATAATAGTAGTAAGGATAATTATAATAGTTATAAGGATAGAGACAAGAGTAATAGGGATAGTAATAATAGAATAAGTATAATAATAACAGTCATAGCGATAATAATAATAGTAATAAGGATAATAATAATAGTTTTAGTGCTAATAATAATAGTAATAAGCATAATAATAATAGTTATAAGGATAGAGACAAGAGTAATAGGGATAGTAATAATAGAATAAGGATAATAATAACAGTCATAGCGATAATAATAATAGTAATGAGGATAACAATAATAGTTATAGAGTTAGTAATACTAGTAATAAGGATAATAATAACAGTTATAATGATAATAATAATAGTAATAAGGGAAATAATAATAGTTATAAGGATAAAGACAAGAGTAATTGGGATAGTAATAATAGAATAAGTATAATAATAACAGTCATAGCGACAATAATAATAGTAATAAGGATAATAATAATAGTTATAAGGATAATAATAATAGTTATAAGGATAAAGAGAAGAGTAATAGGGATAGTAATAATAGAATAAGGATAATAATAACAGTCATAGCGATAATAATAATAGTAGTAAGGATAATTATAATAGTTATAAGGATAGAGACAAGAGTAATAGGGATAGTAATAATAGAATAAGTATAATAATAACAGTCATAGCGATAATAATAATAGTAATGAGGATAACAATTATAGTTATAGAGTTAGTAATACTAGTAATAAGGATAATAATAACAGTTATAATGATAATAATAATAGTAATAAGGGAAATAATAATAGTTATAAGGATAAAGACAAGAGTAATTGGGATAGTAATAATAGAATAAGTATAATAATAACAGTCATAGCGATAATAATAATAGTAATAAGGATAATAATAATAGTTATAAGGATAATAATAATAGTTATAAGGATAAAGAGAAGAGTAATAGGGATAGTAATAATAGAATAAGGATAATAATAACAGTCATTGCGATAATAATAATAGTAATAAGTATAACAATAATAGTTATAGCGATAATAATAATAGTAATAAGGATAATAATAATAGTTATGAGGATAAAGACAAGAGTAATAGGGATAGTAATAATAGAATAAGGATAATAATAACAGTCATAGCGATAGTAATAATAGTAGTAAGGATAATAATAATAGTTATAGCGATAATAATAATAGTAATAAGGATAATAATAATAGTTATAAGGATAAAGAGAAGAGTAACAGGGATAGTAATAATAGAATAAGTATAATAATAACAGTCATAGCGATAATATTAATAGTAATAAGGATAATAATAATAGTTATAAGGATAATAATAATAGTTATAAGGATAAAGAGAAGAGTAATAGGGATAGTAATAATAGAATAAGGATAATAATAACAGTCATTGCGATAATAATAATAGTAATAAGTATAATAATAATAGTTATAGCGATAATAATAATAGTAATAAGCATAACAATAATAGTTATAAGGATAAAGAGAAGAGTAATAGGGATAGTAATAATAGAATAAGGATAATAATAACAGTCATATCGATAACAATAATAGTAATAAGGATAATAATAATAGTAATAAGGATAATTATAATAGTTTTAGTGCTAATAATAATAGTAATAAGCATAACAATAAGAGTTATAAGGATAAAGACAAGAGTAATAGGGATAGTAATAATAGAATAAGGATAATAATAACAGTCATAGCGATAATAATAATAGTAGTAAGGATAATTATAATAGTTATAAGGATAGAGACAAGAGTAATAGGGATAGTAATAATAGAATAAGTATAATAATAACAGTCATAGCGATAATAATAATAGAAATAAGGATAATAATAATAGTTTTAGTGCTAATAATAATAGTAATAAGCATAATAATACTAGTTATAAGGATAGAGACAAGAGTAATAGGGATAGTAATAATAGAATAAGGATAATAATAACAGTCATAGCGATAATAATAATAGTAATGAGGATAACAATAATAGTTATAGAGTTAGTAATACTAGTAATAAGGATAATAATAACAGTTATAATGATAATAATAATAGTAATAAGGGAAATAATAATAGTTATAAGGATAAAGACAAGAGTAATTGGGATAGTAATAATAGAATAAGTATAATAATAACAGTCATAGCGATAATAATAATAGTAATAAGGATAATAATAATAGTTATAAGGATAATAATAATAGTTATAAGGATAAAGAGAAGAGTAATAGGGATAGTAATAATAGAATAAGGATAATAATAACAGTCATTGCGATAATAATAATAGTAATAAGTATAATAATAATAGTTATAGCGATAATAATAATAGTAATAAGGATAATAATAATAGTTATGAGGATAAAGACAAGAGTAATAGGGATAGTAATAATAGAATAAGGATAATAATAACAGTCATAGCGATAATAATAATAGTAATGAGGATAATAATAATAGTAATAAGGGAAATAATAATAGTTATAGCGATAATAATAATAGTAATAAGCATAATAATAATAGTTATAAGAATAGAGACAAGAGTAATAGGGATAGTAATAATAGAATAAGGATAATAATAACAGTCAAAGCGATAATAATAATAGTAATGAGGATAATAATAATAGTTATAAGGATAGAGACAAGAGTAATAGGGATAGTAATAATAGAATAAGGATAATAATAACAGTCATAGCGATAATAATAATAATAGCTATAGTGCTAATAATAATAGTAATAAGTATAATAATAACAGTTATAGCAATAATAATAATAGTAATAAGGATAATAATAATAGTTATAGTGCGAATAATAATAGTAATAAGGATAATAATAATAGTTATAGCGATAATAATAATTGTAATAAGGGAAATAATAATAATAATTATCAGGATAAAGACAAGAGTAATAGGGATAGTAATAATAGAATAAGTATAATAATAACAGTCATAGCGATAATAATAATAGTAATAAGGATAATAATAATAGTTATAGTGCGAATAATAATAGTAATAAGGATAATAATAATAGTTATAGCGATAATAATAATTGTAATAAGGGAAATAATAATAATTATCAGGATAAAGACAAGAGTAATAGGGATAGTAATAATAGAATAAGTATAATAATAACAGTCATAGCGATAATAATAATAGTAATAAGGATAATAATAATAGTTATAAGGATAGAGACAAGAGTAATAGGGATAGTAATAATAGAATAAGTATAATAATAACAGTCATAGCGATAATAATAATAGTAATAAGGATAATAATAATAGTTATAAGGATAGAGACAAGAGTAATAGGGATAGTAATAATAGAATAAGTATAATAATAACAGTCATAGCGATAATAATAATAGTAATAAGGATAATTATAATAGTTTTAGTGCTAATAATAATAGTAATAAGCATAACAATAAGAGTTATAAGGATAAAGACAAGAGTAATAGGGATAGTAATAATAGAATAAGGATAATAATAACAGTCATAGCGATAATAATAATAGTAATGAGGATAACAATAATAGTTATAGAGATAATAATACTAGTAATAAGGATAATAATAACAGTTATAATGATAATAATAATAGTAATAAGGGAAATAATAATAGTTATAAGGATAAAGACAAGAGTAATAGGGATAGTAATAATAGAATAAGAATAATAATAACAGTCATAGCGATAATAATAATAGTAATAAGGATAATAATAATAGTTATAAGGATAAAGAGAAGAGTAATAGGGATAGTAATAATAGAATAAGGATAATAATAATAGTTATAAGGATAAATAGAAGAGTAATAGGGATAGTAATAATAGAATAAGGATAATAATAACAGTCATAGCGATAATAATAATAGTAGTAAGGATAATTATAATAGTTATAAGGATAGAGACAAGAGTAATAGGGATAGTAATAATAGAATAAGTATAATAATAACAGTCATAGCGATAATAATAATAGTAATAAGGATAATAATAATAGTTATAAGGATAGAGACAAGAGTAAAAGGGATAGTAATAATAGAATAAGTATAATAATAACAGTCATAGCGATAATAATAATAGTAATAAGGATAATTATAATAGTTTTAGTGCTAATAATAATAGTAATAAGCATAACAATAAGAGTTATAAGGATAAAGACAAGAGTAATAGGGATAGTAATAATAGAATAAGGATAATAATAACAGTCATAGCGATAATAATAATAGTAGTAAGGATAATAATAAGAGTTATAGCGATAATAATAATAGTAATAAGCATAATAATAATAGTTATAAGAATAGAGACAAGAGTAATAGGGATAGTAATAGTAGAATAAGCGTAATAATAACAGTCATAGCGATAATAATAATAGTAATGAGGATAATAATAATAGTTATAGTACTAGTAATAATAGTAATAAGGATAATAATAATAGTTATAGTGCGAATAATAATAGTAATAAGGATAAACATAATAGTTATAGTGCTAATAATACTAGTAATAAGGATAATAATAACAGTTATAGCGATAATAATAATAGTAATGAGGGAAATAATAATAAATATCAGGATAAAGACAAGAGTAATAGGAATAGTAATAATAGGAGAAGTATAATAATAACAGTCATTGCGATAATAATAATAGTAGTAAGGATAATAATAATTGTTATAGCGATAATAATAATAGTAGTAAGGATAATAATAATAGTTATAGCGATAATAATAATAGTAATAAGCATAATAATAATAGTTATAAGAATAGAGACAAGAGTAATAGGGATAGTAATAGTAGAATAAGCGTAATAATAACAGTCATAGCGATAATAATAATAGTAATAAGGATGATAATAATAGTTATAGTACTAGTAATAATAGTAATAAGGATAATAATAATAGTTATAGCGATAATAATAATAGTAATAAGGATAATAATAATAGTTATAGTGCGAATAATAAAAGTAATAAGCATAATAATAATAGTTATACGGATAGAGACAAGAGTAATAGGGATAGTAATAATAGAATAAGGATAATAATAACAGTCATAGCGATAATAATAATAATAGCTATAGTGCTAATAATAATAGTAATAAGGATAATAATAACAGTTATAGCAATAATAATAATAGTAATAAGGATAATAATAATAGCTATAGTGCTAATAATAATAGTAATAAGGATAATAATAACAGTCATAGCGATAATAATAATAGTAATACGGATAATAATAATAGTTATAAGGATAAAGAGAAGAGTAATAGGGATAGTAATAATAGAATAAGGATAGTAATAACAGTCATAGCGATAATAATAATAGTAGTAAGGATAATTATAATAGTTATAAGGATAGAGACAAGAGTAATAGGGATAGTAATAATAGAATAAGTATAATAATAACAGTCATAGCGATAATAATAATAGAAATAAGGATAATAATAATAGTTTTAGTGCTAATAATAATAGTAATAAGCATAATAATAATAGTTATAAGGATAGAGACAAGAGTAATAGGGATAGTAATAATAGAATAAGTATAATAATAACAGTCATAGCGATAATAATAATAGTAATGAGGATAACAATAATAGTTATAGAGTTAGTAATACTAGTAATAAGGATAATAATAACAGTTATAATGATAATAATAATAGTAATAAGGGAAATAATAATAGTTATAAGGATAAAGACAAGAGTAATTGGGATAGTAATAATAGAATAAGTATAATAATAACAGTCATAGCGATAATAATAATAGTAATAAGGATAATAATAATAGTTATAAGGATAATAATAATAGTTATAAGGATAAAGAGAAGAGTAATAGGGATAGTAATAATAGAATAAGGATAATAATAACAGTCATTGCGATAATAATAATAGTAATAAGTATAATAATAATAGTTATAGCGATAATAATAATAGTAATAAGGATAATAATAATAGTTATAGCGATAATAATAATAGTAATAAGGATAATAATAATAGTTATAGTGCGAATAATAAAAGTAATAAGCATAATAATAATAGTTATAAGGATAGAGACAAGAGTAATAGGGATAGTAATAGTAGAATAAGGATAATAATAACAGTCATAGCGATAATAATAATAGTAATGAGGATAACAATAATAGTTATAGAGATAATAATACTAGTAATAAGGATAATAATAACAGTTATAATGATAATAATAATAGTAATAAGGGAAATAATAATAGTTATAAGGATAAAGACAAGAGTAATAGGGATAGTAATAATAGAATAAGAATAATAATAACAGTCATAGCGATAATAATAATAGTAATAAGGATAATAATAATAGTTATAAGGATAATAATAATAGTTATAAGGATAATAATAATAGTTATAAGGATAAAGAGAAGAGTAATAGGGATAGTAATAATAGAATAAGGATAATAATAACAGTCATAGCGATAATAATAATAGTAGTAAGGATAATAATAAGAGTTATAGCGATAATAATAATAGTAATAAGCATAATAATAATAGTTATAAGAATAGAGACAAGAGTAATAGGGATAGTAATAGTAGAATAAGCGTAATAATAACAGTCATAGCGATAATAATAATAGTAATGAGGATAATAATAATAGTTATAGTACTAGTAATAATAGTAATAAGGATAATAATAATAGTTATAGTGCGAATAATAATAGTAATAAGGATAAACATAATAGTTATAGTGCTAATAATACTAGTAATAAGGATAATAATAACAGTTATAGCGATAATAATAATAGTAATGAGGGAAATAATAATAAATATCAGGATAAAGACAAGAGTAATAGGAATAGTAATAATAGGAGAAGTATAATAATAACAGTCATTGCGATAATAATAATAGTAGTAAGGATAATAATAATTGTTATAGCGATAATAATAATAGTAGTAAGGATAATAATAATAGTTATAGCGATAATAATAATAGTAATAAGCATAATAATAATAGTTATAAGAATAGAGACAAGAGTAATAGGGATAGTAATAGTAGAATAAGCGTAATAATAACAGTCATAGCGATAATAATAATAGTAATAAGGATAATAATAATAGTTATAGTACTAGTAATAATAGTAATAAGGATAATAATAATAGTTATAGCGATAATAATAATAGTAATAAGGATAATAATAATAGTTATAGTGCGAATAATAAAAGTAATAAGCATAATAATAATAGTTATACGGATAGAGACAAGAGTAATAGGGATAGTAATAATAGAATAAGGATAATAATAACAGTCATAGCGATAATAATAATAATAGCTATAGTGCTAATAATAATAGTAATAAGGATAATAATAACAGTTATAGCAATAATAATAATAGTAATAAGGATAATAATAATAGCTATAGTGCTAATAATAATAGTAATAAGGATAATAATAACAGTCATAGCGATAATAATAATAGTAATACGGATAATAATAATAGTTATAAGGATAAAGAGAAGAGTAATAGGGATAGTAATAATAGAATAAGGATAGTAATAACAGTCATAGCGATAATAATAATAGTAGTAAGGATAATTATAATAGTTATAAGGATAGAGACAAGAGTAATAGGGATAGTAATAATAGAATAAGTATAATAATAACAGTCATAGCGATAATAATAATAGAAATAAGGATAATAATAATAGTTTTAGTGCTAATAATAATAGTAATAAGCATAATAATAATAGTTATAAGGATAGAGACAAGAGTAATAGGGATAGTAATAATAGAATAAGTATAATAATAACAGTCATAGCGATAATAATAATAGTAATGAGGATAACAATAATAGTTATAGAGTTAGTAATACTAGTAATAAGGATAATAATAACAGTTATAATGATAATAATAATAGTAATAAGGGAAATAATAATAGTTATAAGGATAAAGACAAGAGTAATTGGGATAGTAATAATAGAATAAGTATAATAATAACAGTCATAGCGATAATAATAATAGTAATAAGGATAATAATAATAGTTATAAGGATAATAATAATAGTTATAAGGATAAAGAGAAGAGTAATAGGGATAGTAATAATAGAATAAGGATAATAATAACAGTCATTGCGATAATAATAATAGTAATAAGTATAATAATAATAGTTATAGCGATAATAATAATAGTAATAAGGATAATAATAATAGTTATAGCGATAATAATAATAGTAATAAGGATAATAATAATAGTTATAGTGCGAATAATAAAAGTAATAAGCATAATAATAATAGTTATAAGGATAGAGACAAGAGTAATAGGGATAGTAATAGTAGAATAAGGATAATAATAACAGTCATAGCGATAATAATAATAGTAATGAGGATAACAATAATAGTTATAGAGATAATAATACTAGTAATAAGGATAATAATAACAGTTATAATGATAATAATAATAGTAATAAGGGAAATAATAATAGTTATAAGGATAAAGACAAGAGTAATAGGGATAGTAATAATAGAATAAGAATAATAATAACAGTCATAGCGATAATAATAATAGTAATAAGGATAATAATAATAGTTATAAGGATAAAGAGAAGAGTAATAGGGATAGTAATAATAGAATAAGGATAATAATAACAGTCATAGCGATAATAATAATAGTAGTAAGGATAATAATAATAGTTATAGCGATAATAATAATAGTAATAAGGATAATAATAATAGTTATAAGGATAAAGAGAAGAGTAATAGGGATAGTAATAATAGAATAAGGATAATAATAATAGTTATACTGATAAAGACAAGAGTAATAGGGATAGTAATAATAGAATAAGGATAATAATAACAGTCAAAGCGATAATAATAATAGTAATGAGGATAATAATAATAGTTATAAGGATAGAGACAAGAGTAATAGGGATAGTAATAATAGAATAAGGATAATAATAACAGTCATAGCGATAATAATAATAATAGCTATAGTGCTAATAATAATAGTAATAAGGATAATAATAACAGTTATAGCAATAATAATAATAGTAATAAGGATAATAATAATAGTTATAGTGCGAATAATAATAGTAATAAGGATAATAATAATAGTTATAAGGATAATAATAATAGTTATAAGGATAAAGAGAAGAGTAATAGGGATAGTAATAATAGAATAAGGATAATAATAACAGTCATAGCGATAATAATAATAGTAGTAAGGATAATTATAATAGTTATAAGGATAGAGACAAGAGTAATAGGGATAGTAATAATAGAATAAGTATAATAATAACAGTCATAGCGATAATAATAATAGTAATAAGGATAATAATAATAGTTTTAGTGCTAATAATAATAGTAATAAGCATAATAATAATAGTTATAAGGATAGAGACAAGAGTAATAGGGATAGTAATAATAGAATAAGGATAATAATAACAGTCATAGCGATAATAATAATAGTAATGAGGATAACAATAATAGTTATAGAGTTAGTAATACTAGTAATAAGGATAATAATAACAGTTATAATGATAATAATAATAGTAATAAGGGAAATAATAATAGTTATAAGGATAAAGACAAGAGTAATTGGGATAGTAATAATAGAATAAGTATAATAATAACAGTCATAGCGACAATAATAATAGTAATAAGGATAATAATAATAGTTATAAGGATAATAATAATAGTTATAAGGATAAAGAGAAGAGTAATAGGGATAGTAATAATAGAATAAGGATAATAATAACAGTCATAGCGATAATAATAATAGTAGTAAGGATAATTATAATAGTTATAAGGATAGAGACAAGAGTAATAGGGATAGTAATAATAGAATAAGTATAATAATAACAGTCATAGCGATAATAATAATAGTAATGAGGATAACAATTATAGTTATAGAGTTAGTAATACTAGTAATAAGGATAATAATAACAGTTATAATGATAATAATAATAGTAATAAGGGAAATAATAATAGTTATAAGGATAAAGACAAGAGTAATTGGGATAGTAATAATAGAATAAGTATAATAATAACAGTCATAGCGATAATAATAATAGTAATAAGGATAATAATAATAGTTATAAGGATAATAATAATAGTTATAAGGATAAAGAGAAGAGTAATAGGGATAGTAATAATAGAATAAGGATAATAATAACAGTCATTGCGATAATAATAATAGTAATAAGTATAACAATAATAGTTATAGCGATAATAATAATAGTAATAAGGATAATAATAATAGTTATGAGGATAAAGACAAGAGTAATAGGGATAGTAATAATAGAATAAGGATAATAATAACAGTCATAGCGATAGTAATAATAGTAGTAAGGATAATAATAATAGTTATAGCGATAATAATAATAGTAATAAGGATAATAATAATAGTTATAAGGATAAAGAGAAGAGTAACAGGGATAGTAATAATAGAATAAGTATAATAATAACAGTCATAGCGATAATATTAATAGTAATAAGGATAATAATAATAGTTATAAGGATAATAATAATAGTTATAAGGATAAAGAGAAGAGTAATAGGGATAGTAATAATAGAATAAGGATAATAATAACAGTCATTGCGATAATAATAATAGTAATAAGTATAATAATAATAGTTATAGCGATAATAATAATAGTAATAAGCATAACAATAATAGTTATAAGGATAAAGAGAAGAGTAATAGGGATAGTAATAATAGAATAAGGATAATAATAACAGTCATATCGATAACAATAATAGTAATAAGGATAATAATAATAGTAATAAGGATAATTATAATAGTTTTAGTGCTAATAATAATAGTAATAAGCATAACAATAAGAGTTATAAGGATAAAGACAAGAGTAATAGGGATAGTAATAATAGAATAAGGATAATAATAACAGTCATAGCGATAATAATAATAGTAGTAAGGATAATTATAATAGTTATAAGGATAGAGACAAGAGTAATAGGGATAGTAATAATAGAATAAGTATAATAATAACAGTCATAGCGATAATAATAATAGAAATAAGGATAATAATAATAGTTTTAGTGCTAATAATAATAGTAATAAGCATAATAATAATAGTTATAAGGATAGAGACAAGAGTAATAGGGATAGTAATAATAGAATAAGGATAATAATAACAGTCATAGCGATAATAATAATAGTAATGAGGATAACAATAATAGTTATAGAGTTAGTAATACTAGTAATAAGGATAATAATAACAGTTATAATGATAATAATAATAGTAATAAGGGAAATAATAATAGTTATAAGGATAAAGACAAGAGTAATTGGGATAGTAATAATAGAATAAGTATAATAATAACAGTCATAGCGATAATAAGAATAGTAATAAGGATAATAATAATAGTTATAAGGATAATAATAATAGTTATAAGGATAAAGAGAAGAGTAATAGGGATAGTAATAATAGAATAAGGATAATAATAACAGTCATTGCGATAATAATAATAGTAATAAGTATAATAATAATAGTTATAGCGATAATAATAATAGTAATAAGGATAATAATAATAGTTATAGCGATAATAATAATAGTAATAAGGATAATAATAATAGTTATAGTGCGAATAATAAAAGTAATAAGCATAATAATAATAGTTATAAGGATAGAGACAAGAGTAATAGGGATAGTAATAATAGAATAAGGATAATAATAACAGTCATAGCGATAATAATAATAATAGCTATAGTGCTAATAATAATAGTAATAAGGATAATAATAACAGTTATAGCAATAATAATAATAGTAATAAGGATAATAATAATAGTTATAGTGCGAATAATAATAGTAATAAGGATAATAATAATAGTTATAGCCATAATAATAATTGTAATAAGGGAAATAATAATAATTATCAGGATAAAGACAAGAGTAATAGGGATAGTAATAATAGAATAAGTATAATAATAACAGTCATAGCGATAATAATAATAGTAATACGGATAATAATAATAGTTATAAGGATAACAATAATAGTTATAAGGATAAAGAGAAGAGTAATAGGGATAGTAATAATAGAATAAGGATAATAATAACAGTCATAGCGATAATAATAATAGTAGTAAGGATAATTATAATAGTTATAAGGATAGAGACAAGAGTAATAGGGATAGTAATAATAGAATAAGTATAATAATAACAGTCATAGCGATAATAATAATAGTAATGAGGATAACAATTATAGTTATAGAGTTAGTAATACTAGTAATAAGGATAATAATAACAGTTATAATGATAATAATAATAGTAATAAGGGAAATAATAATAGTTATAAGGATAAAGACAAGAGTAATTGGGATAGTAATAATAGAATAAGTATAATAATAACAGTCATAGCGATAATAATAATAGTAATAAGGATAATAATAATAGTTATAAGGATAAAGAGAAGAGTAATAGGGATAGTAATAATAGAATAAGGATAATAATAACAGTCATAGCGATAATAATAATAGTAGTAAGGATAATAATAATAGTTATAGCGATAATAATAATAGTAATAAGGATAATAATAATAGTTATGAGGATAAAGAGAAGAGTAATAGGGATAGTAATAATAGAATAAGGATAATAATAATAGTTATAAGGATAAAGACAAGAGTAATAGGGATAGTAATAACAGAATAAGGATAATAATAACAGTCAAAGCGATAATAATAATAGTAATGAGGATAATAATAATAGTTATAAGGATAGAGACAAGAGTAATAGGGATAGTAATAATAGAATAAGTATAATAATAACAGTCATAGCGATAATAATAATAGTAATAAGGATAATAATAATAGTTATAAGGATAGAGACAAGAGTAATAGGGATAGTAATAATAGAATAAGTATAATAATAACAGTCATAGCGATAATAATAATAGTAATAAGGATAATTATAATAGTTTTAGTGCTAATAATAATAGTAATAAGCATAACAATAAGAGTTATAAGGATAAAGACAAGAGTAATAGGGATAGTAATAATAGAATAAGGATAATAATAACAGTCATAGCGATAATAATAATAGTAATGAGGATAACAATAATAGTTATAGAGATAATAATACTAGTAATAAGGATAATAATAACAGTTATAATGATAATAATAATAGTAATAAGGGAAATAATAATAGTTATAAGGATAAAGACAAGAGTAATAGGGATAGTAATAATAGAATAAGAATAATAATAACAGTCATAGCGATAATAATAATAGTAATAAGGATAATAATAATAGTTATAAGGATAAAGAGAAGAGTAATAGGGATAGTAATAATAGAATAAGGATAATAATAACAGTCATAGCGATAATAATAATAATAGCTATAGTGCTAATAATAATAGTAATAAGGATAATAATAACAGTTATAGCAATAATAATAATAGTAATAAGGATAATAATAATAGTTATAGTGCGAATAATAATAGTAATAAGGATAATAATAATAGTTATAGCGATAATAATAATTGTAATAAGGGAAATAATAATAATTATCAGGATAAAGACAAGAGTAATAGGGATAGTAATAATAGAATAAGTATAATAATAACAGTCATAGCGATAATAATAATAGTAATAAGGATAATAATAATAGTTATAAGGATAGAGACAAGAGTAATAGGGATAGTAATAATAGAATAAGTATAATAATAACAGTCATAGCGATAATAATAATAGTAATAAGGATAATAATAATAGTTAGAAGGATAGAGACAAGAGTAATAGGGATAGTAATAATAGAATAAGGATAATAATAACAGTCAAAGCGATAATAATAATAGTAATGAGGATAATAATAATAGTTATAAGGATAGAGACAAGAGTAATAGGGATAGTAATAATAGAATAAGGATAATAATAACAGTCATAGCGATAATAATAATAATAGCTATAGTGCTAATAATAATAGTAATAAGGATAATAATAACAGTTATAGCAATAATAATAATAGTAATAAGGATAATAATAACAGTTATAGCAATAATAATAATAGTAATAAGGATAATAATAATAGTTATAGTGCGAATAATAATAGTAATAAGGATAATAATAATAGTTATAGCGATAATAATAATTGTAATAAGGGAAATAATAATAATTATCAGGATAAAGACAAGAGTAATAGGGATAGTAATAATAGAATAAGTATAATAATAACAGTCATAGCGATAATAATAATAGTAATAAGGATAATAATAATAGTTATAAGGATAGAGACAAGAGTAATAGGGATAGTAATAATAGAATAAGTATAATAATAACAGTCATAGCGATAATAATAATAGTAATAAGGATAATAATAATAGTTATAAGGATAGAGACAAGAGTAATAGGGATAGTAATAATAGAATAAGTATAATAATAACAGTCATAGCGATAATAATAATAGTAATAAGGATAATTATAATAGTTTTAGTGCTAATAATAATAGTAATAAGCATAACAATAAGAGTTATAAGGATAAAGACAAGAGTAATAGGGATAGTAATAATAGAATAAGGATAATAATAACAGTCATAGCGATAATAATAATAGTAATGAGGATAACAATAATAGTTATAGAGATAATAATACTAGTAATAAGGATAATAATAACAGTTATAATGATAATAATAATAGTAATAAGGGAAATAATAATAGTTATAAGGATAAAGACAAGAGTAATAGGGATAGTAATAATAGAATAAGAATAATAATAACAGTCATAGCGATAATAATAATAGTAATAAGGATAATAATAATAGTTATAAGGATAAAGAGAAGAGTAATAGGGATAGTAATAATAGAATAAGGATAATAATAACAGTCATAGCGATAATAATAATAGTAGTAAGGATAATTATAATAGTTATAAGGATAGAGACAAGAGTAATAGGGATTGTAATAATAGAATAAGTATAATAATAACAGTCATAGCGATAATAATAATAGTAATAAGGATAATAATAATAGTTATAAGGATAGAGACAAGAGTAATAGGGATAGTAATAATAGAATAAGTATAATAATAACAGTCATAGCGATAATAATAATAGTAATAAGGATAATTATAATAGTTTTAGTGCTAATAATAATAGTAATAAGCATAACAATAAGAGTTATAAGGATAAAGACAAGAGTAATACGGATAGTAATAATAGAATAAGGATAATAATAACAGTCATAGCGATAATAATAATAGTAATGAGGATAACAATAATAGTTATAGAGATAATAATACTAGTAATAAGGATAATAATAACAGTTATAATGATAATAATAATAGTAATAAGGGAAATAATAATAGTTATAAGGATAAAGACAAGAGTAATAGGGATAGTAATAATAGAATAAGAATAATAATAACAGTCATAGCGATAATAATAATAGTAATAAGGATAATAATAATAGTTATAAGGATAAAGAGAAGAGTAATAGGGATAGTAATAATAGAATAAGGATAATAATAACAGTCATAGCGATAATAATAATAGTAGTAAGGATAATAATAAGAGTTATAGCGATAATAATAATAGTAATAAGCATAATAATAATAGTTATAAGAATAGAGACAAGAGTAATAGGGATAGTAATAGTAGAATAAGCGTAATAATAACAGTCATAGCGATAATAATAATAGTAATGAGGATAATAATAATAGTTATAGTACTAGTAATAATAGTAATAAGGATAATAATAATAGTTATAGTGCGAATAATAATAGTAATAAGGATAAACATAATAGTTATAGTGCTAATAATACTAGTAATAAGGATAATAATAACAGTTATAGCGATAATAATAATAGTAATAAGGATAATAATAATAGTTATGAGGATAAAGACAAGAGTAATAGGGATAGTAATAATAGAATAAGGATAATAATAACAGTCATAGCGATAATAATAATAGTAATGAGGATAATAATAATAGTAATAAGGGAAATAATAATAGTTATAGCGATAATAATAATAGTAATAAGCATAATAATAATAGTTATAAGAATAGAGACAAGAGTAATAGGGATAGTAATAATAGAATAAGGATAATAATAACAGTCAAAGCGATAATAATAATAGTAATGAGGATAATAATAATAGTTATAAGGATAGAGACAAGAGTAATAGGGATAGTAATAATAGAATAAGGATAATAATAACAGTCATAGCGATAATAATAATAATAGCTATAGTGCTAATAATAATAGTAATAAGGATAATAATAACA
Source organism: Megachile ligniseca (assembly GCA_945859555.1). NCBI lineage: Eukaryota > Metazoa > Arthropoda > Insecta > Hymenoptera > Megachilidae > Megachile > Megachile ligniseca. The sequence continues at coordinate 76,605 of CAMAOC010000252.1, forward strand.
GTTATAGCAATAATAATAATAGTAATAAGGATAATAATAATAGTTATAGTGCGAATAATAATAGTAATAAGGACAATAATAATAGTTATAGCGATAATAATAATTGTAATAAGGGAAATAATAATAATAATTATCAGGATAAAGACAAGAGTAATAGGGATAGTAATAATAGAATAAGTATAATAATAACAGTCATAGCGATAATAATAATAGTAATAAGGATAATAATAATAGTTATAAGGATAATAATAATAGTTATAAGGATAAAGAGAAGAGTAATAGGGATAGTAATAATAGAATAAGGATAATAATAACAGTCATAGCGATAATAATAATAGTAGTAAGGATAATTATAATAGTTATAAGGATAGAGACAAGAGTAATAGGGATAGTAATAATAGAATAAGTATAATAATAACAGTCATAGCGATAATAATAATAGTAATAAGGATAATAATAATAGTTATAAGGATAGAGACAAGAGTAATAGGGATAGTAATAATAGAATAAGTATAATAATAACAGTCATAGCGATAATAATAATAGTAATAAGGATAATAATAATAGTTATAAGGATAAAGAGAAGAGTAATAGGGATAGTAATAATAGAATAAGGATAATAATAACAGTCATTGCGATAATAATAATAGTAATAAGTATAATAATAATAGTTATAGCGATAATAATAATAGTAATAAGGATAATAATAATAGTTATGAGGATAAAGACAAGAGTAATAGGGATAGTAATAATAGAATAAGGATAATAATAACAGTCATAGCGATAATAATAATAGTAATGAGGATAATAATAATAGTTATAGTACTAGTAATAATAGTAATAAGGATAATAATAATAGTTATAGTGCGAATAATAATAGTAATAAGGATAAACATAATAGTTATAGTGCTAATAATACTAGTAATAAGGATAATAATAACAGTTATAGCGATAATAATAATAGTAATGAGGGAAATAATAATAAATATCAGGATAAAGACAAGAGTAATAGGAATAGTAATAATAGGAGAAGTATAATAATAACAGTCATTGCGATAATAATAATAGTAGTAAGGATAATAATAATTGTTATAGCGATAATAATAATAGTAGTAAGGATAATAATAATAGTTATAGCGATAATAATAATAGTAATAAGCATAATAATTATAGTTATAAGAATAGAGACAAGAGTAATAGGGATAGTAATAGTAGAATAAGCGTAATAATAACAGTCATAGCGATAATAATAATAGTAATAAGGATAATAATAATAGTTATAGTACTAGTAATAATAGTAATAAGGATAATAATAATAGTTATAGCGATAATAATAATAGTAATAAGGATAATAATAATAGTTATAGTGCGAATAATAAAAGTAATAAGCATAATAATAATAGTTATAAGGATAGAGACAAGAGTAATAGGGATAGTAATAATAGAATAAGGATAATAATAACAGTCATAGCGATAATAATAATAATAGCTATAGTGCTAATAATAATAGTAATAAGGATAATAATAACAGTTATAGCAATAATAATAATAGTAATAAGGATAATAATAATAGCTATAGTGCTAATAATAATAGTAATAAGGATAATAATAACAGTCATAGCGATAATAATAATAGTAATACGGATAATAATAATAGTTATAAGGATAAAGAGAAGAGTAATAGGGATAGTAATAATAGAATAAGGATAGTAATAACAGTCATAGCGATAATAATAATAGTAGTAAGGATAATTATAATAGTTATAAGGATAGAGACAAGAGTAATAGGGATAGTAATAATAGAATAAGTATAATAATAACAGTCATAGCGATAATAATAATAGAAATAAGGATAATAATAATAGTTTTAGTGCTAATAATAATAGTAATAAGCATAATAATAATAGTTATAAGGATAGAGACAAGAGTAATAGGGATAGTAATAATAGAATAAGTATAATAATAACAGTCATAGCGATAATAATAATAGTAATGAGGATAACAATAATAGTTATAGAGTTAGTAATACTAGTAATAAGGATAATAATAACAGTTATAATGATAATAATAATAGTAATAAGGGAAATAATAATAGTTATAAGGATAAAGACAAGAGTAATTGGGATAGTAATAATAGAATAAGTATAATAATAACAGTCATAGCGATAATAATAATAGTAATAAGGATAATAATAATAGTTATAAGGATAATAATAATAGTTATAAGGATAAAGAGAAGAGTAATAGGGATAGTAATAATAGAATAAGGATAATAATAACAGTCATTGCGATAATAATAATAGTAATAAGTATAATAATAATAGTTATAGCGATAATAATAATAGTAATAAGGATAATAATAATAGTTATAGCGATAATAATAATAGTAATAAGGATAATAATAATAGTTATAGTGCGAATAATAAAAGTAATAAGCATAATAATAATAGTTATAAGGATAGAGACAAGAGTAATAGTGATAGTAATAATAGAATAAGGATAATAATAACAGTCATAGCGATAATAATAATAATAGCTATAGTGCTAATAATAATAGTAATAAGGATAATAATAACAGTTATAGCAATAATAATAATAGTAATAAGGATAATAATAATAGTTATAGTGCGAATAATAATAGTAATAAGGATAATAATAATAGTTATAGCCATAATAATAATTGTAATAAGGGAAATAATAATAATTATCAGGATAAAGACAAGAGTAATAGGGATAGTAATAATAGAATAAGTATAATAATAACAGTCATAGCGATAATAATAATAGTAATAAGGATAATAATAATAGTTATAAGGATAACAATAATAGTTATAAGGATAAAGAGAAGAGTAATAGGGATAGTAATAATAGAATAAGGATAATAATAACAGTCATAGCGATAATAATAATAGTAGTAAGGATAATTATAATAGTTATAAGGATAGAGACAAGAGTAATAGGGATAGTAATAATAGAATAAGTATAATAATAACAGTCATAGCGATAATAATAATAGTAATGAGGATAACAATTATAGTTATAGAGTTAGTAATACTAGTAATAAGGATAATAATAACAGTTATAATGATAATAATAATAGTAATAAGGGAAATAATAATAGTTATAAGGATAAAGACAAGAGTAATTGGGATAGTAATAATAGAATAAGTATAATAATAACAGTCATAGCGATAATAATAATAGTAATAAGGATAATAATAATAGTTATAAGGATAATAATAATAGTTATAAGGATAAAGAGAAGACTAATAGGGATAGTAATAATAGAATAAGGATAATAATAACAGTCATTGCGATAATAATAATAGTAATAAGTATAACAATAATAGTTATAGCGATAATAATAATAGTAATAAGGATAATAATAATAGTTATGAGGATAAAGACAAGAGTAATTGGGATAGTAATAATAGAATAAGTATAATAATAACAGTCATAGCGATAATAATAATAGTAATAAGGATAATAATAATAGTTATAAGGATAATAATAATAGTTATAAGGATAAAGAGAAGAGTAATAGGGATAGTAATAATAGAATAAGGATAATAATAACAGTCATTGCGATAATAATAATAGTAATAAGTATAATAATAATAGTTATAGCGATAATAATAATAGTAATAAGGATAATAATAATAGTTATAGCGATAATAATAATAGTAATAAGGATAATAATAATAGTTATAGTGCGAATAATAAAAGTAATAAGCATAATAATAATAGTTATAAGGATAGAGACAAGAGTAATAGGGATAGTAATAATAGAATAAGGATAATAATAACAGTCATAGCGATAATAATAATAATAGCTATAGTGCTAATAATAATAGTAATAAGGATAATAATAACAGTTATAGCAATAATAATAATAGTAATAAGGATAATAATAATAGTTATAGTGCGAATAATAATAGTAATAAGGATAATAATAATAGTTATAGCCATAATAATAATTGTAATAAGGGAAATAATAATAATTATCAGGATAAAGACAAGAGTAATAGGGATAGTAATAATAGAATAAGTATAATAATAACAGTCATAGCGATAATAATAATAGTAATACGGATAATAATAATAGTTATAAGGATAACAATAATAGTTATAAGGATAAAGAGAAGAGTAATAGGGATAGTAATAATAGAATAAGGATAATAATAACAGTCATATCGATAACAATAATAGTAATAAGGATAATAATAATAGTAATAAGGGAAATAATAATAGTTATAGCGATAATAATAATAGTAGTAAGCATAATAATAATAGTTATAAGAATAGAGACAAGAGTAATAGGGATAGTAATAATAGAATAAGGATAATAATAACAGTCAAAGCGATAATAATAATAGTAATGAGGATAATAATAATAGTTATAAGGATAGAGACAAGAGTAATAGGGATAGTAATAATAGAATAAGGATAATAATAACAGTCATAGCGATAATAATAATAATAGCTATAGTGCTAATAATAATAGTAATAAGGATAATAATAACAGTTATAGCAATAATAATAATAGTAATAAGGATAATAATAATAGTTATAGTGCGAATAATAATAGTAATAAGGATAATAATAATAGTTATAGCGATAATAATAATTGTAATACGGGAAATAATAATAATTATCAGGATAAAGACAAGAGTAATAGGGATAGTAATAATAGAATAAGTATAATAATAACAGTCATAGCGATAATAATAATAGTAATAAGGATAATAATAATAGTTATAAGGATAATAATAATAGTTATAAGGATAAAGAGAAGAGTAATAGGGATAGTAATAATAGAATAAGGATAATAATAACAGTCATAGCGATAATAATAATAGTAGTAAGGATAATTATAATAGTTGTAAGGATAGAGACAAAAGTAATAGGGATAGTAATAATAGAATAAGTATAATAATAACAGTCATAGCGATAATAATAATAGTAATAAGGATAATAATAATAGTTATAAGGATAGAGACAAGAGTAATAGGGATAGTAATAATAGAATAAGTATAATAATAACAGTCATAGCGATAATAATAATAGTAATAAGGATAATTATAATAGTTTTAGTGCTAATAATAATAGTAATAAGCATAACAATAAGAGTTATAAGGATAAAGACAAGAGTAATAGGGATAGTAATAATAGAATAATGATAATAATAACAGTCAAAGCGATAATAATAATAGTAATGAGGATAATAATAATAGTTATAAGGATAGAGACAAGAGTAATAGGGATAGTAATAATAGAATAAGGATAATAATAACAGTCATAGCGATAATAATAATAA
>CAMAOC010000253.1:0-81860 GCA_945859555.1 Megachile ligniseca
TACAACTGTTATTATTATCATTATTACTGTTATTATTATCGCTATAACTGTTATTATTATCATTATTACTATTATTATTATCGCTATAACTGTTATTATTATCGTTATTACATTATTTCTATCCCTATTCCTCCTTTCTTTATACTTGTAACTATTATTATTATCCTTATAACTATTATTATTATCGCTCAAACTGTTATTATTACCATTATTTCTATTATTATTATCACTATAACTGCTATTATTATCCTTATTGCTATTATTATTATCGCCATAACTGTTATTATTATCCTTATTATTATTGTTATTATCGCTCTAACTGTTATTATTATCCTTATTATTATTATTATCATCGCCATAGCTGTTGTTACAATATTATCCTTAATCTATTATTACTATCCCTATTCCTCCTGTCTGTATCCTTATAACTATTATTACTATCCTTATTACTATTATTATTATCGCTATATCTGTTATAATTATAACTATTATTATTATTATTATCGCTATAACTGTTATTATTATCCTGATTATTATTATTATTATTATCGCAATAATTGTTATTATTATCCTTCTTATTATTATTATTATTATCGCTACAACTGTTATTATTATCCTTATTGCTATTATTATTATCCCTATAACTGGTTTTATTATCCATATTATTATTATTATTACCGCTATAACTGTTATTATTACCCTTATTACTATTATTATTATCGCTTTAGCTGTGATTAGTATCCTTATTATTATTATTATTATTATCGCTATAACTATTATTATTATCCTTATTATTATTATTATTATTATCGCTATAATTGTTATTATTATCCTTATAACTATTATTATTATCGCTGAAACTGTTATTATTACCATTATTTCTATTATTATTATCACTATAACTGCTATTATTATCCTTATTACTATTATTATTATCGCTATAACTGTTATTATTTTCCATACTATTAATATTATTATCGCTACAACTGTTATTATTATCCTTATTGCTATTATTATTATCCCTATAACTGTTATTATTACCCATATTATTATTATTATTACCGCTATAACTGTTATTATTACCCTTATTACTATTATTATTATCGCTCTAACTGTAATTATTATCCTTATTACTATTATTATTATAGCTATAACTGTTATTATTATCCTTATTGCTATTATTATTATCGCCATAACTGTTATTATTATCGTTATTATTATTATTATTATTATTATAATCGCTATAATTGTTATTATTATCCTTATTATTATTATTATTATTATTCTAGCTATAATTGTTATTATAATCCTTATTATTATTATTATTATCACTCTAACTGTAATTATTATCCTTATTACTATTATTATTATCGCTACAACTGCTATTATTAATCTTATTACTATTATTATTATCGCTTTAGCTGTGATTAGTATCCTTATTATTATTATTATTATTATCGCTATAACTGTTATTATTACCCTTATTATTATTATTATTATCGCTCTAACTGTAATTATTATCCTTATTACTATTATTATTATCGCTACAACTGTTATTATTATCGCTACAACTGTTATTATTATCATTATTACTGTTATGATTATCATTATTACTGTTATGATTATCGCTTTAACTGTTATTATTATCCTTATTACTATTATTATTATCGCTATAACTGCTATTATTATCCGTATTACTATTATTATTATCGCTATAGTTGATATTATTATCCTTATTGCTATTATTATTATCCCTATAACTGTTATTATTATCCTTATTATTATTATTATTATTATCGCTACGACTGTTATTATTATCCTTATTGCTATTATTATTATCCCTATAACTGTTATTATTACCCTTCTTATTATTAGTATTACCGCTATAACTGTTATTATTACCCTTATTACTATTATTATTATCGCTTTAACTGTGATTAGTATCAGTATTATTATTATTATTATTATCGCCATAACTGTAGTTATTATCCTTATTATTATTATTATTATCGCTATAACTGTTATTATTATCCTTATTATTATTATTATTATTATCGCTATAATTGTTATTATTATCCATATTATTATTATTATTATCATCGCTACAACTGTTATTATTATCCTTATTGCTATTATTATTATCCCAATAACTGTTATTATTACCCTTATTATTATTATTATTACCGCTATAACTGTTATTATTACCCTTATTACTATTATTATTACCGCTGTAACTGTTATTATTACCCTTATTACTATTATTATTGTCGCTATACCTGTTATTATTATCCTTATTATTATTATTATTATTATCGCTATAACTGTAATTATTATCCTTATTACTATTATTATTATCGCCATAACTGTTGTTATTATCCTTATTATTATTATTATTATCGCTATAACTGTTATTATTATCCTTATTATTATTATTATTATTATCACTGTAATTGTTATTATTGTCCTTATTATTATTATTATTATCGCTACAACTGTTATTATTATCCTTATTGCTATTATTATTATCCCTATAAATGTTATTATTATCCTTATTTTTATTATTATTACCGCTATAACTGCTACTATTATCCTTATTACTATTATTATTATCGCTACAACTGTTATTATTATCCTTATTGCTATTATTATTATCCCTATAACTGTTATTATTATCCATATTATTATTATTATTACCGCTATAACTGTTATTATTACCCTTATTACTATTATTATTATCGCTATAACTGTTATTATTATCCTTATTATTATTATTATTATTATCGCTATAACTGTTATTATTATCCTTATTACTATTATTATTATCGCTCTAACTGTAATTATTATCCTTATTACTATTATTATTATCGCTACAACTGTTATTATTATCCTTATTGCTATTATTATTATCGCCATAACTGTTATTATTATCGTTATTATTATTATTATTATTATTATCGCTATAATTGTTATTATTATCCTTATTATTATTATTATTATTATTATAACTATAGTTGTTATTATAATCCCCATTATTATTATTATTATCGCTCTAACTGTAATTATTATCCTTATTACTATTATTATTATCGCTACAACTGCTATTATTATCCTTATTACTATTATTATTATCGCTTTAGCTGTGATTAGTATCCTTATTATTATTATTATTATTATCGCTATAACTGTTATTATTATCCTTATTATTATTATTATTATTATTATCTTTATAATTGTTATTATTATCCTTATTATTATTATTATTATCGCTACAACTGTTATTATTATCCTTATTGCTATTATTATTATCCCTATAACTGTTATTATTACCCTTATTATTATTATTATTACCGCTATAACTGTTATTATTACCCTTATTACTATTATTATTACCGCTATAACTGTTATTATTACCCTTATTACTATTATTATTATCGCTATACCTGTTATTATTATCCTTATTATTATTATTATTATTATTATTATTATCGCTATAACTGTTATTATTATCCTTATTACTATTATTATTATCGCTCTAACTGTAATTATTATCCTTATTACTATTATTATTATCGCTACAACTGTTATTATTATCATTATTACTGTTATTATTATCGCTTTAACTGTTATTATTATCCTTATTACTATTATTATTATCGCTATAACTGCTATTATTATCCGTATTACTATTATTATTATCGCTATAGTTGATATTATTATCCTTATTGCTATTATTATTATCCCTATAATTGTTATTATTATCCTTATTATTAATATTATTATTATCGCTACGACTGTTATTATTATCCTTATTGCTTTTATTATTATCCCTATAACTGTTATTATTACCCTTATTATTATTAGTATTACCGCTATAACTGTTATTATTACCCTTATTACTATTATTATTATCGCTATAACTTTTATTATTATCCTTATTATTATTATTATTATTATCGCTATAACTGTTATTATTATCCTTATTACTATTATTATTATCGCTTTAACTTTGATTATTATCCTTATTACTATTATTATTTTTAGCGCCATAACTGTTGTTATTATCCTTATTATTATTATTATTATTATCGCTATAACTGTTATCATTATCCTTATTATTATTATTATTATAGCTATAATTGTTATTATAATCCTTATTATTATTATTATTATCGCTCTAACTGTAATTATTATCCTTATTGCTATTATTATTATCGCTACAACTGCTATTATTATCCTTATTACTATTATTATTATCGCCATAACTGTTGTTATTATCCTTATTATTATTATTATTATCGCTATAACTGTTATTATTATCGTTATTCTATTATTACTATCCCTATTACTCTTGTCTTTATCCTTATAACTATTATTATTATCCTTACTACAATTATTACTGGCACTATAACTATTATTATTATCCTTATTACTATTATTATTTTCCTTATTACTATTATTATTATCGCTATAACTATTACTATTATCCTTATTACTATTATTATTATCGCTATGTCTGTTATTATTATTCTTATTCTATTATTACTATTCCTATTACTCTTGTCTTTATCCTTATAACTATTATTATTATCCTTACTACAATTATTACTAGCACTATAACTATTATTATTATCCTTATTACTATTATTATTATCGCTATGTCTATTATTATTATCGCTATAACTATTACTATTATCCTTATTACTATTATTATATCGCTTTGACTGTTATTATTATACTTATTCTATCATTACTATCCCTATTACTCTTGTCTTTATCCTTATAACTATTATTATATCCTTATTACACATTAGTACTAGCACTATAACTATTATTTTTATCCCTATTACTCTTGTTTTTGTCCTTAGATCTATTATTATGATCCTTAATACTATTAGTATTATCGTTATAATTGTTATTATTATCCCTATTACTATTATTATTATCGCTATAACTATTATTATTATCCTTATTACTATTATTATTATCGCTATGACTGTTATTATTATTCTTATTCTATTATTTCTATCCCTATTACTCTTGTCTTTGTCCATATAACTATTTTTATTATCCTAATTACTATTATTATTATCGCTACGACTGTTATTATTATCCTTATTCTATTATTACTATCCCTATTACTCTTGTCTTTATCCTTATAACTATTATTATTATACTTATTACTATTATTGTTAGCACTATAACTATTATTATTATCCTTATTACTATTATTATTATCGCTATGACTGTTATTATTATTCTTATTCTATTATTACTATTCCTACTACTCTTGTCTTTATCCTTATAACTATTATTATTATCCTTACTACAATTATTACTAGCACTATAACTATTATTATTATCCCTATTACTATTATTATTATCGCTATAACTATTATTATTATCCTTATTACTATTATTATTATCGCTATGACTGTTATTATTATCCTCATTCTATTATTAATATCCCTTTACTCTTGTGGTTATCCGTATAACTATTAGTATTATCCTTATTTCTATTATTAGTAGCACTATAACTATTATTATTATCCTCATTACTATTATTATTATCGCTATAACTGTTATTATTATCGTTATTCTATTATTACTATCCCTATTACTCTTGTCTTTATCCTTATAACTATTATTATTATCCTTACTACAATTATTACTGGCACTATAACTATTATTATTATCCTTATTACTATTATTATTTTCCTTATTACTATTATTATTATCGCTATAACTATTACTATTATCCGTATTACTATTATTATTATCGCTATGTCTGTTATTATTGTTCTTATTCTATTATTACTATTCCTATTACTCTTGTCTTTATCCTTATAACTATTATTATTATCCTTACTACAATTATTACTAGCACTATAACTATTATTATTATCCTTATTACTATTATTATTATCGCTATGTCTATTATTATTATCGCTATAACTATTACTATTATCCTTATTACTATTATTATATCGCTTTGACTGTTATTATTATACTTATTCTATCATTACTATCCCTATTACTCTTGTCTTTATCCTTATAACTATTATTATATCCTTATTACACATTAGTACTAGCACTATAACTATTATTTTTATCCCTATTACTCTTGTTTTTGTCCTTAGATCTATTATTATGATCCTTAATACTATTAGTATTATCGTTATAATTGTTATTATTATCCCTATTACTATTATTATTATCGCTATAACTATTATTATTATCCTTATTACTATTATTATTATCGCTATGACTGTTATTATTATTCTTATTCTATTATTTCTATCCTTATTACTCTTGTCTTTGTCCATATAACTATTTTTATTATCCTTATTACTATTATTATTATCGCTATCACTGTTATTATTATTCTTATTCTATTATTACTATTCCTGTTACTCTTGTCTTTATCCTTATAACTATTATTATTATACTTATTACTATTATTGTTAGCACTATAACTATTATTATTATCCTTATTACTATTATTATTATCGCTATGACTGTTATTATTATCCTTATTCTATTATTACTATCCCTATTACTCTTGTCTTTATCCTTACAACTATTATTATTTCCCTTATTACTATTATTATTATCGCTATATCTATTATTATTATCCTTATTACTCTTATTATTATCCTTACTACTATTATTATTAGCACTATAACTATTATTATTATCCGTATTACTATTATTATTATCGTTGTGACTGTTATTATTATCCTTATTCTATTATTATTATCCCTATTACTATTATTATTATCGCTATAACTATTATTATTATCCTTATTACTATTATTATTATCGCTATGACTGTTATTATTATCCTCATTCTATTATTAATATCCCGTTACTCTTGTGGTTATCCTTATAACTATTATTATTACCCTTATTACTATTATTATTATCGCTATATCTATTATTATTATCCTTATTACTATTATTACTATCCATATTACTCTTGTCTTTATCCTTATAACTATTCCTATAATCCCTATTACTATTATTGTTAGCACTATAACTATTATTATGATCCTTATTACTATTATTATTATCGCTATCACTGTTATTATTATCCTCATTCTATTATTAATATCCCTTTACCCTTGTGGTTATCCGTATAACTATTAGTATTATCCTTATTTCTATTATTAGCAGCACTATAACTATTATTATTACCCTTATTACTATTATTATTATCGCTATATCTATTATTATTATCCTTATTACTATTAGTATTACCCTTTTTACTATTATTATTATCGCTATATCTATTATTATTATCCTTATTACTATTATTATTATCGCTATGACTGTTATTATTATTTTTATTCTATTATTACTATCCCTATTACTCTTGTCTTTGTCTATATAACTATTTTTATTATCCTTATTACTATTATTACTATCGCTATGACTGTTATTATTATCCTTATTCTATTATTACTATTCCTATTACTCTTGTCTTTATCCTTATAACTATTATTATTATCCTTACTATAATTATTACTTGCACTGTAACTATTATTATTATCCTTATTACTATTATTATTATCGCTATGTCTAATATTATTATCCTTATTACTATTATTATTATCGCTATAACTATTACTATTATCCTTATTACTATTATTATTATCGCTATGACTGTTATTATTATCCTTATTATATTATTACTATCCCTATTACTCTTGTCTTTATCCTTATAACTATTATTATTATCCTTATTACTATTATTATTAGCACTATAACTATTATTATTATCCTCATTACTATTATTATTATCGCTATAACTGTTATTATTATCGTTATTCTATTATTACTATCCCTATTACTCTTGTCTTTATCCTTATAACTATTATTATTATCCTTACTACAATTATTACTGGCACTATAACTATTATTATTATCCTTATTACTATTATTATTTTCCTTATTACTATTATTATTATCGCTATAACTATTACTATTATCCTTATTACTATTATTATTATCGCTATGTCTGTTATTATTATTCTTATTCTATTATTACTATTCCTATTACTCTTGTCTTTATCCTTATAACTATTATTATTATCCTTACTACAATTATTACCAGCACTATAACTATTATTATTATCCTTGTTACTATTATTATTATCGCTATGTCTATTATTATTATCGCTATAACTATTACTATTATCCTTATTACTATTATTATATCGCTTTGACTGTTATTATTATACTTATTCTATCATTACTATCCCTATTACTCTTGTCTTTATCCTTATAACTATTATTATATCCTTATTACACATTAGTACTAGCACTATAACTATTATTTTTATCCCTATTACTCTTGTTTTTGTCCTTAGATCTATTATTATGATCCTTAATACTATTAGTATTATCGTTATAATTGTTATTATTATCCCTATTACTATTATTATTATCGCTATAACTATTATTATTATCCTTATTACTATTATTATTATCGCTATGACTGTTATTATTATTCTTACTCTATTATTTCTATCCCTATTACTCTTGTCTTTGTCCATATAACTATTTTTATTATCCTAATTACTATTATTATTATCGCTACGACTGTTATTATTATCCTTATTCTATTATTACTATCCCTATTACTCTTGTCTTTATCCTTATAACTATTATTATTATACTTATTACTATTATTGTTAGCACTATAACTATTATTATTATCCTTATTACTATTATTATTATCGCTATGACTGTTATTATTATTCTTATTCTATTATTACTATTCCTACTACTCTTGTCTTTATCCTTATAACTATTATTATTATCCTTACTACAATTATTACTAGCACTATAACTATTATTATTATCCCTATTACTATTATTATTATCGCTATAACTATTATTATTATCCTTATTACTATTATTATTATCGCTATGACTGTTATTATTATCCTCATTCTATTATTAATATCCCTTTACTCTTGTGGTTATCCGTATAACTATTAGTATTATCCTTACTACAATTATTACTGGCACTATAACTATTATTATTATCCTTATTACTATTATTATTTTCCTTATTACTATTATTATTATCGCTATAACTATTACTATTATCCTTATTACTATTATTATTATCGCTATGTCTGTTATTATTATTCTTATTCTATTATTACTATTCCTATTACTCTTGTCTTTATCCTTATAACTATTATTATTATCCTTACTACAATTATTACTAGCACTATAACTATTATTATTATCCTTATTACTATTATTATTATCGCTATGTCTATTATTATTATCGCTATAACTATTACTATTATCCTTATTACTATTATTATATCGCTTTGACTGTTATTATTATACTTATTCTATCATTACTATCCCTATTACTCTTGTCTTTATCCTTATAACTATTATTATATCCTTATTACACATTAGTACTAGCACTATAACTATTATTTTTATCCCTATTACTCTTGTTTTTGTCCTTAGATCTATTATTATGATCCTTAATACTATTAGTATTATCGTTATAATTGTTATTATTATCCCTATTACTATTATTATTATCGCTATAACTATTATTATTATCCTTATTACTATTATTATTATCGCTATGACTGTTATTATTATTCTTATTCTATTATTTCTATCCCTATTACTCTTGTCTTTGTCCATATAACTATTTTTATTATCCTTATTACTATTATTATTATCGCTACGACTGTTATTATTATTCTTATTCTATTATTACTATTCCTGTTACTCTTGTCTTTATCCTTATAACTATTATTATTATACTTATTACTATTATTGTTAGCACTATAACTATTATTATTATCCTTATTACTATTATTATTATCGCTATGACTGTTATTATTATCCTTATTCTATTATTACTATCCCTATTACTCTTGTCTTTATCCTTACAACTATTATTATTTCCCTTATTACTATTATTATTATCGCTATATCTATTATTATTAGCACTATAACTATTATTATTATCCGTATTACTATTATTATTATCGTTGTGACTGTTATTATTATCCTTATTCTATTATTATTATCCCTATTACTATTATTATTATCGCTATAACTATTATTATTATCCTTATTACTATTATTATTATCGCTATGACTGTTATTATTATCCTCATTCTATTATTATTATCCTTATTTCTATTATTAGTAGCACTATAACTATTATTATTACCCTTATTACTATTATTATTATCGCTATATCTATTATTATTATCCTTATTACTATTATTACTATCCATATTACTCTTGTCTTTATCCTTATAACTATTCCTATAATCCCTATTACTATTATTGTTAGCACTATAACTATTATTATGATCCTTATTACTATTATTATTATCGCTATCACTGTTATTATTATCCTCATTCTATTATTAATATCACTTTACCCTTGTGGTTATCCGTATAACTATTAGTATTATCCTTATTTCTATTATTAGCAGCACTATAACTATTATTATTACCCTTATTACTATTATTATTATCGCTATATCTATTATTATTATCCTTATTACTATTAGTATTACCCTTTTTACTATTATTATTATCGCTATATCTATTATTATTATCCTTATTACTATTATTATTATCGCTATGACTGTTATTATTATTTTTATTCTATTATTACTATCCCTATTACTCTTGTCTTTGTCTATATAACTATTTTTATTATCCTTATTACTATTATTACTATCGCTATGACTGTTATTATTATCCTTATTCTATTATTACTATTCCTATTACTCTTGTCTTTATCCTTATAACTATTATTATTATCCTTACTATAATTATTACTGGCACTGTAACTATTATTATTATCCTTATTACTATTATTATAATCGCTATGTCTAATATTATTATCCTTATTACTATTATTATTATCGCTATAACTATTACTATTATCCTTATTACTATTATTATTATCGCTATGACTGTTATTATTATCCTTATTATATTATTACTATCCCTATTACTCTTGTCTTTATCCTTATAACTATTATTATTATCCTTATTACTATTATTATTAGCACTATAACTATTATTATTATCCTCATTACTATTATTATTATCGCTATAACTGTTATTATTATCGTTATTCTATTATTACTATCCCTATTACTCTTGTCTTTATCCTTATAACTGTTATTATTATCCTTACTACAATTATTACTGGCACTATAACTATTATTATTATCCTTATTACTATTATTATTTTCCTTATTACTATTATTATTATCGCTATAACTATTACTATTATCCTTATTACTATTATTATTATCGCTATGTCTGTTATTATTATTCTTATTCTATTATTACTATTCCTATTACTCTTGTCTTTATCCTTATAACTATTATTATTATCCTTACTACAATTATTACTAGCACTATAACTATTATTATTATCCTTATTACTATTATTATTATCGCTATGTCTATTATTATTATCGCTATAACTATTACTATTATCCTTATTACTATTATTATATCGCTTTGACTGTTATTATTATACTTATTCTATCATTACTATCCCTATTACTCTTGTCTTTATCCTTATAACTATTATTATATCCTTATTACACATTAGTACTAGCACTATAACTATTATTTTTATCCCTATTACTCTTGTTTTTGTCCTTAGATCTATTATTATGATCCTTAATACTATTAGTATTATCGTTATAATTGTTATTATTATCCCTATTACTATTATTATTATCGCTATAACTATTATTATTATCCTTATTACTATTATTATTATCGCTATGACTGTTATTATTATTCTTATTCTATTATTTCTATCCCTATTACTCTTGTCTTTGTCCATATAACTATTTTTATTATCCTTATTACTATTATTATTATCGCTACGACTGTTATTATTATTCTTATTCTATTATTACTATTCCTGTTACTCTTGTCTTTATCCTTATAACTATTATTATTATACTTATTACTATTATTGTTAGCACTATAACTATTATTATTATCCTTATTACTATTATTATTATCGCTATGACTGTTATTATTATCCTTATTCTATTATTACTATCCCTATTACTCTTGTCTTTATCCTTACAACTATTATTATTTCCCTTATTACTATTATTATTATCGCTATATCTATTATTATTAGCACTATAACTATTATCATTATCCGTATTACTATTATTATTATCGTTGTGACTGTTATTATTATCCTTATTCTATTATTATTATCCCTATTACTATTATTATTATCGCTATAACTATTATTATTATCCTTATTACTATTATTATTATCGCTATGACTGTTATTATTATCCTCATTCTATTATTATTATCCTTATTTCTATTATTAGTAGCACTATAACTATTATTATTACCCTTATTACTATTATTATTATCGCTATATCTATTATTATTATCCTTATTACTATTATTACTATCCATATTACTCTTGTCTTTATCCTTATAACTATTCCTATAATCCCTATTACTATTATTGTTAGCACTATAACTATTATTATGATCCTTATTACTATTATTATTATCGCTATCACTGTTATTATTATCCTCATTCTATTATTAATATCACTTTACCCTTGTGGTTATCCGTATAACTATTAGTATTATCCTTATTTCTATTATTAGCAGCACTATAACTATTATTATTACCCTTATTACTATTATTATTATCGCTATATCTATTATTATTATCCTTATTACTATTAGTATTACCCTTTTTACTATTATTATTATCGCTATATCTATTATTATTATCCTTATTACTATTATTATTATCGCTATGACTGTTATTATTATTTTTATTCTATTATTACTATCCCTATTACTCTTGTCTTTGTCTATATAACTATTTTTATTATCCTTATTACTATTATTACTATCGCTATAACTATTACTATTATCCTTATTACTATTATTATTATCGCTATGACTGTTATTATTATCCTTATTATATTATTACTATCCCTATTACTCTTGTCTTTATCCTTATAACTATTATTATTATCCTTATTACTATTATTATTAGCACTATAACTATTATTATTATCCTCATTACTATTATTATTATCGCTATAACTGTTATTATTATCGTTATTCTATTATTACTATCCCTATTACTCTTGTCTTTATCCTTATAACTGTTATTATTATCCTTACTACAATTATTACTGGCACTATAACTATTATTATTATCCTTATTACTATTATTATTTTCCTTATTACTATTATTATTATCGCTATAACTATTACTATTATCCTTATTACTATTATTATTATCGCTATGTCTGTTATTATTATTCTTATTCTATTATTACTATTCCTATTACTCTTGTCTTTATCCTTATAACTATTATTATTATCCTTACTACAATTATTACTAGCACTATAACTATTATTATTATCCTTATTACTATTATTATTATCGCTATGTCTATTATTATTATCGCTATAACTATTACTATTATCCTTATTACTATTATTATATCGCTTTGACTGTTATTATTATACTTATTCTATCATTACTATCCCTATTACTCTTGTCTTTATCCTTATAACTATTATTATATCCTTATTACACATTAGTACTAGCACTATAACTATTATTTTTATCCCTATTACTCTTGTTTTTGTCCTTAGATCTATTATTATGATCCTTAATACTATTAGTATTATCGTTATAATTGTTATTATTATCCCTATTACTATTATTATTATCGCTATAACTATTATTATTATCCTTATTACTATTATTATTATCGCTATGACTGTTATTATTATTCTTATTCTATTATTTCTATCCCTATTACTCTTGTCTTTGTCCATATAACTATTTTTATTATCCTTATTACTATTATTATTATCGCTACGACTGTTATTATTATTCTTATTCTATTATTACTATTCCTGTTACTCTTGTCTTTATCCTTATAACTATTATTATTATACTTATTACTATTATTGTTAGCACTATAACTATTATTATTATCCTTATTACTATTATTATTATCGCTATGACTGTTATTATTATCCTTATTCTATTATTACTATCCCTATTACTCTTGTCTTTATCCTTACAACTATTATTATTTCCCTTATTACTATTATTATTATCGCTATATCTATTATTATTAGCACTATAACTATTATCATTATCCGTATTACTATTATTATTATCGTTGTGACTGTTATTATTATCCTTATTCTATTATTATTATCCCTATTACTATTATTATTATCGCTATAACTATTATTATTATCCTTATTACTATTATTATTATCGCTATGACTGTTATTATTATCCTCATTCTATTATTATTATCCTTATTTCTATTATTAGTAGCACTATAACTATTATTATTACCCTTATTACTATTATTATTATCGCTATATCTATTATTATTATCCTTATTACTATTATTACTATCCATATTACTCTTGTCTTTATCCTTATAACTATTCCTATAATCCCTATTACTATTATTGTTAGCACTATAACTATTATTATGATCCTTATTACTATTATTATTATCGCTATCACTGTTATTATTATCCTCATTCTATTATTAATATCACTTTACCCTTGTGGTTATCCGTATAACTATTAGTATTATCCTTATTTCTATTATTAGCAGCACTATAACTATTATTATTACCCTTATTACTATTATTATTATCGCTATATCTATTATTATTATCCTTATTACTATTAGTATTACCCTTTTTACTATTATTATTATCGCTATATCTATTATTATTATCCTTATTACTATTATTATTATCGCTATGACTGTTATTATTATTTTTATTCTATTATTACTATCCCTATTACTCTTGTCTTTGTCTATATAACTATTTTTATTATCCTTATTACTATTATTACTATCGCTATAACTATTACTATTATCCTTATTACTATTATTATTATCGCTATGACTGTTATTATTATCCTTATTATATTATTACTATCCCTATTACTCTTGTCTTTATCCTTATAACTATTATTATTATCCTTATTACTATTATTATTAGCACTATAACTATTATTATTATCCTCATTACTATTATTATTATCGCTATAACTGTTATTATTATCGTTATTCTATTATTACTATCCCTATTACTCTTGTCTTTATCCTTATAACTGTTATTATTATCCTTACTACAATTATTACTGGCACTATAACTATTATTATTATCCTTATTACTATTATTATTTTCCTTATTACTATTATTATTATCGCTATAACTATTACTATTATCCTTATTACTATTATTATTATCGCTATGTCTGTTATTATTATTCTTATTCTATTATTACTATTCCTATTACTCTTGTCTTTATCCTTATAACTATTATTATTATCCTTACTACAATTATTACTAGCACTATAACTATTATTATTATCCTTATTACTATTATTATTATCGCTATGTCTATTATTATTATCGCTATAACTATTACTATTATCCTTATTACTATTATTATATCGCTTTGACTGTTATTATTATACTTATTCTATCATTACTATCCCTATTACTCTTGTCTTTATCCTTATAACTATTATTATATCCTTATTACACATTAGTACTAGCACTATAACTATTATTTTTATCCCTATTACTCTTGTTTTTGTCCTTAGATCTATTATTATGATCCTTAATACTATTAGTATTATCGTTATAATTGTTATTATTATCCCTATTACTATTATTATTATCGCTATAACTATTATTATTATCCTTATTACTATTATTATTATCGCTATGACTGTTATTATTATTCTTATTCTATTATTTCTATCCCTATTACTCTTGTCTTTGTCCATATAACTATTATTATTATCCTTATTACTATTGTTATTATCGCTATGACTGTTATTATTATCCTCATTCTATTATTAATATCGCTATATCTATTATTATTATCCTTATTACTATTACTACTATCCCTGTTACTCTTGTCTTTATCCTTATAGCTATTATTTCTATCATTATTACTATTAATATTATCGCTATGACTGTTATTATTATCCTTATTCTATTAATACTATCCCTATTACTCTTGTCTTTATCCTTATAACTATTACCATAATCCTTATTACTATTATTGTTGGCACTATAACTATTATTATTACCCTTATTACTTTTATTATTATCGCTATATCTATTATTATTATCCTTATTACTATTATTATTACCCTTTTTACTATTATTATTATCGCTATAACTATTATTATTATCCTTATTACTATTATTATTACCCTTTTTACTATTATTATTATCGCTATATCTATTATTATTATCCTTATTACTATTATTATTATCGCTATGACTGTTATTATTATTTTTATTCTATTATTACTATCCCTATTACTCTTGTCTTTGTCTATATAACTATTTTTATTATCCTTATTACTATTATTATTATCGCTATGACTGTTATTATTACCCTTATTCTACTATTACTATACCTATTACTCTTGTCTTTATCCTTATAACTATTATTATTATCCTTATTACTATTATTATTACCGCTATGACTGTTAATATTATCCTTATTCTATTATTACTATCCCTATTACTCTTGTCTTTATCCTTATAACTATTATTATTTCCCTTATTACTATTATTATTATCATTATAACTGTTATTATTATCCTTATTACTAGTATTATTATCTCTATAACTATTATTGTTATCCTCATTACTATTATTATTATCGCTCTGACTGTTATTAGTATCCTTATTCTATTATTATTTCCCTTATTACTATTATTATTATCGCTATAACTATTATTTATATCCTTATTACTATTATTATCGCTATGACTGTTATTATTATGCTTATTCTACTATTACTATCCCTATTACTCTTGTCTTTATCCTTATAACTATTATTATTATGGTTATTACTATTATTATTATCGCTATAACTATTATTATTATCCTTACTACTATTATTATTATCTCAATAACTATTATTGTTATCCTCATTACTATTATTATTATCACTCTGACTGTTATTATTATCCTTATTCTATTATTACTATCCCTATTACTCTTGTCTTTATCCTTATAACTATTATTATTATCCTTATTACTATTATTATTATCGCTATAACTATTATTATTACCGCTATGACTGTTATTATTATCCTTATTGTATTATTACTATACCTATTACTCTTGTCTTTATCCTTATAACTATTATTATTTCCCTTATTGCTATTATTATTATCGCTATAACTATTATTATTATCCTTATTACTATTGTTACTAGCACTATAACTATTATTATTATCCTTATTACTGTTATTATTACCGCTATGACTGTTATTATTATCCTTATTCTATTATTACTATCCCTATTACTCTTGTCTTTATCCTTATAACTATTATTATTTCCCTGATTACTATTATTATTATCGCTATAACTGTTATTATTATCCCTATTACTAGTATTATTAGCACTATAACTATTATGTTTATCCTTATTACCATTATTACTAGCACTATAACTATTATTATTTCCCTTATTGCTATTATTATTAACGCTATAAGTATTATTATTATCCTTATTACTGTTATTATTACCGCTATGACTGTTATTATTATACTTAGTCTATTATTACTATCCCTATTACTCTTGTCTCTATCCTTATAACTATTATTATTATGCTGATTACTATTATTATTATCGCTATAACTATTATTATTATCCTTATTTCTATTATTATTATCGCTATGACTATTATTATTATCGCTATGACTGTTATTATTATCCTTACTCTATTATTATTTCCCTTATTACTATTATTATTATCGCTATAAATATTATTATTATCCTTATTACTATTATTATCGCTATGACTGTTATTATTACCGCTATGACTGTTATTATTATCCTTATTCTATTATTACTATCCCTATTACTCTTCTCTTTATCCTTATAACTATTATTATTTCCCTTATTGCTATTATTATTATCTCTATGACTTGTATTATTATCCTTATTCTATTATTACTATCCCTATTACTCTTGTCTTTATCCTTATAACTATTATTATTATCCTTATTACTATTATTATTATCGCTATAACTATTATTATTACCGCTATGACTGTTATTATTATCCTTATTCTATTATTACTGCCCCTATTACTCTTGTCTTTATCCTTATAACTATTATTATTTCCCTTATTACTATTATTATTATCATTATAACTGTTATTATTATCCTTATTAATAGTATTATTATTTCTATAACTATTATTGTTATCCTCATTACTATTATTATTATCGCTCTGACTGTTATTATTACCCTTATTCTACTATTACTATCCCTATTACTCTTGTCTCTATCCTTACAACTATTATTATTATGCTGATTACAATTATTATTATCGCTATAACTATTATTATTATCCTTACTACTATTATTATTATCGCTATGACTGTTATTATTATCCTTATTCTACTATTACTATCCCTATTACTCTTCTCTTTATCCTTATAACTATTATTATTATCCTTATTTCTATTATTATTATCGCTATGACTATTATTATTATCGCTATGACTGTTATTATTAACCTTATTCTATTATTATTTCCCTTATTACTATTATTATTATCGCTATAACTATTATTATTATCCTTATTACGATTATTATCGCTATAACTGTTATTATTATCCTTATTCTACTATTACTATCCCTATTACACTTGTCTCTATCCTTATAACTATTATTATTATGCTTATTACTATTATTATTATCGCTATAACTATTATTATTATCCTTACTACTATTATTATTATCGCTATGACTGTTATTATTATCCTTATTCTATTATTACTATCCCTATTACTCTTGTCTTTATCCTTAGAACTATTATTATTTCCCTTATTACTATTATTATTATCATTATAACTGTTATTATTATCCTTATTACTAGTATTATTATCTCTATAACTATTATTGTTATCCTCATTACTACTATTATTATCGCTCTGACTGTTATTATTATCCTTATTCTACTATTACTATCCCTATTACTCTTCTCTTTATCCTTATGACTATTATTATTATCCTTATTTCTATTATTATTATCGGTATGACTATTATTATAATCGCTATGACTGTTATTATTATCCTTATTCTATTATTACTATCCCTATTACTCTTGTCTCTATCCTTATAACTATTATTATTTCCCTTATTGCTATTATTATTATCGCTATAACTATTATTATTATCCTTACTACTATTATTATTATCGCTATGACTGTTATTATTATCCTTATTCTATTATTACTATCCCTATTACTCTTGTCTTTATCCTTATAACTATTATTATTTCCCTTATTGCTATTATTATTATCGCTATGACTGTTATTATTATCCTCATTCTATTATTACTATCCCTATTACTCTTCTCTTTATCCTTATAACTATTAGTATTATCCTTATTGCTATTATTATTATCGCTATAAGTATTATTATTATCCTTATTACTGTTATTATTACCGCTATGACTGTTATTATTATACTTATTCTATTATTACTATCCCTATTACTCTTGTCTCTATTATTATAACTATTATTATTATGCTGATTACTGTTATTATTATCGCTATAACTATTATTATTATCGCTATGACTGTTATTATTATCCTTATTCTATTATTACTATCCCTATTACTCTTGTCTTTATCCTTATAACTATTATTATTTCCCTGATTACTATTATTATTATCGCTATAACTGTTATTATTATCCCTATTACTAGTATTATTAGCACTATAACTATTATGTTTATCCTTATTACCATTATTACTAGCACTATAACTATTATTATTTCCCTTATTGCTATTATTATTAACGCTATAAGTATTATTATTATCCTTATTACTGTTATTATTACCGCTATGACTGTTATTATTATACTTAGTCTATTATTACTATCCCTATTACTCTTGTCTCTATCCTTATAACTATTATTATTATGCTGATTACTATTATTATTATCGCTATAACTATTATTATTATCCTTATTTCTATTATTATTATCGCTATGACTATTATTATTATCGCTATGACTGTTATTATTATCCTTACTCTATTATTATTTCCCTTATTACTATTATTATTATCGCTATAAATATTATTATTATCCTTATTACTATTATTATCGCTATGACTGTTATTATTACCGCTATGACTGTTATTATTATCCTTATTCTATTATTACTATCCCTATTACTCTTCTCTTTATCCTTATAACTATTATTATTTCCCTTATTGCTATTATTATTATCGCTATGACTTGTATTATTATCCTTATTCTATTATTACTATCCCTATTACTCTTGTCTTTATCCTTATAACTATTATTATTATCCTTATTACTATTATTATTATCGCTATAACTATTATTATTACCGCTATGACTGTTATTATTATCCTTATTCTATTATTACTGCCCCTATTACTCTTGTCTTTATCCTTATAACTATTATTATTTCCCTTATTACTATTATTATTATCATTATAACTGTTATTATTATCCTTATTAATAGTATTATTATTTCTATAACTATTATTGTTATCCTCATTACTATTATTATTATCGCTCTGACTGTTATTATTACCCTTATTCTACTATTACTATCCCTATTACTCTTGTCTCTATCCTTACAACTATTATTATTATGCTGATTACAATTATTATTATCGCTATAACTATTATTATTATCCTTACTACTATTATTATTATCGCTATGACTGTTATTCTTATACGTATTCTACTATTACTATCCCTATTACTCTTCTCTCTATCCTTATAACTATTATTATTATCCTTATTTCTATTATTATTATCGCTATGACTATTATTATTATCGCTATGACTGTTATTATTATCCTTATTCTATTATTACTATCCCTATTACTCTTGTCTTTATCCTTATAACTATTATTATTTCCCTTATTGCTATTATTATTATCGCTATAACTATTATTATTATCCTTATTACTATTGTTACTAGCACTATAACTATTATTATTATCCTTATTACTGTTATTATTACCGCTATGACTGTTATTATTATACGTATTCTATTATTACTATCCCTATTACTCTTGTCTCTATCCTTATAACTATTATTAATATGCTTATTACTATTATTATTAGCACTATAACTACTATTATTATCCTTATTACTATTATTGTTATCGCTATGACTGTTATTATTATACTTATTCTATTATTTCTATCCATATTACTCTTGTCTTTATCCTTATAACTATTATTATTATCCTTATTACTATTATTATTAGAACTATAACTATTATTATTACCGCTATGACTGTTATTATTATCCTTATTCTATTATTACTATCCCTATTACTCTTGTCTTTATCCTTAGAACAATTATTATTTCCCTTATTACTATTATTATTATCATTATAACTGTTATTATTATCCTTATTACTAGTATTATTATCTCTATAACTATTATTGTTATCCTCATTACTACTATTATTATCGCTCTGACTGTTATTATTATCCTTATTCTACTATTACTATCCCTATTACTCTTCTCTTTATCCTTATGACTATTATTATTATCCTTATTTCTATTATTATTATCGGTATGACTATTATTATAATCGCTATGACTGTTATTATTATCCTTATTCTATTATTATTTCCCTTATTACTATTATTATTATCGCTATAACTATTATTATTATCCTTATTACTATTATTATCGCTATGACTGTTATTATTATCCCTATTCTACTATTACTATCCCTATTACTCTTGTCTCTATCCTTATTACTATTATTATTATCGCTATAACTATTATTATTATCGCTATGACTGTTATTATTATCCTTATTCTATTATTACTATCCCTATTACTCTTGTCTCTATCCTTATAACTATTATTATTTCCCTTATTGCTATTATTATTATCGCTATAACTATTATTATTATCCTTACTACTATTATTATTATCGCTATGACTGTTATTATTATCCTTATTCTATTATTACTATCCCTATTACTCTTGTCTTTATCCTTATAACTATTATTATTTCCCTTATTGCTATTATTATTATCGCTATAACTATTATTATTATCCTCCCTACTATTATTATTATCGCTATGACTGTTATTATTATACGTATTCTACTATTACTATCCCTATTACTCTTCTCTTTATCCTTATAACTGTTATTATTATCCTTATTTCTATTATTATTATCGCTATGACTATTATTATTATCGCTATGACTGTTATTATTATCCTTATTCTATTATTATTTCCCTTATTACTATTATTATTATCGCTATAACTATTATTATTATCCTTATTACTATTATTATCGCTATGACTGTTATTATTATCCTTATTCTACTATTACTATCCCTATTACTCTTATCTCTATCCTTATAACTATTATTATTATGCTTATTACTATTATTATTATCGCTATGACTGTTATTATTATCCTTATTCTATTATTACTATCCCTATTACTCTTGTCTTTATCCTTATAACTATTATTATTTCCATGATTACTATTATTATTATCGCTATAACTGTTATTATTATCCCTATTACTAGTATTATTAGCACTATAACTATTATGTTTATCCTTATTACCATTATTACTAGCACTATAACTATTATTATTTCCCTTATTGCTATTATTATTAACGCTATAAGTATTATTATTATCCTTATTACTGTTATTATTACCGCTATGACTGTTATTATTATACTTATTCTATTATTACTATCCCTATTACTCTTGTCTCTATCCTTATAACTATTATTATTATGCTGATTACTATTATTATTATCGCTATAACTATTATTTTTATCCTTATTTCTATTATTATTATCGCTATGACTATTATTATTATCGCTATGACTGTTATTATTATCCTTACTCTATTATTATTTCCCTTATTACTATTATTATTATCGCTATAAATATTATTATTATCCTTATTACTATTATTATCGCTATGACTGTTATTATTACCGCTATGACTGTTATTATTATCCTTATTCTATTATTACTATCCCTATTACTCTTGTCTTTATCCTTATAACTATTATTATTTCCCTTATTACTATTATTATTATCATTATAACTGTTATTATTATCCTTATTACTAGTATTATTATTTCTATCACTATTATTGTTATCCTCATTACTATTATTATTATCGCTCTGACTGTTATTATTACCCTTATTCTACTATTACTATCCCTATTCCTCTTCTCTTTATCCTTATAACTATTATTATTATCCTTATTTCTATTATTATTATCGCTATGACTGTTATTATTATCCTTATTCTATTATTATTTCCCTTATTACTATTATTATTATCGCTGTAACTATTATTATTATCCTTATTACGATTATTATCGCTATAACTGTTATTATTATCCCTATTCTACTATTACTATCCCTATTACACTTGTCTCTATCCTTATAACTATTATTATTATGCTTATTACTATTATTATTATCGCTATAACTATTATTATTATCCTTACTACTATTATTATTATCGCTATGACTGTTATTATTATCCTTATTCTATTATTACTATCCCTATTACTCTTGTCTTTATCCTTACACCTATTATTATTTCCCTTATTGCTATTATTATTACCGCTATGACTGTTATTATTATCCCTATTCTACTATTACTATCCCTATTACTCTTGTCTCTATCCTTATTACTATTATTATTATCCTTACTACTATTATTATTATCGCTATGACTGTTATTATTATCCTTATTCTATTATTACTATCCCTATTACTCTTCTCTTTATTGTTATAACTATTAGTATTATCCTTATTACTATTATTATTATCATTATAACTGTTATTATTATCCTTATTACTAGTATTATTATCTCTATAACTATTATTGTTATCCTCATTACTATTATTATTATCGCTCTGACTGTTATTATTATCCTTATTCTATTATCACTATCCCTATTACTCTTTTCTTTATCCTTATAACTATTATTATTATCGCTATAACTATTATTATTATCGCTATGACTATTATTATTATCCTTATTACTATTGTTACTAGCACTATAACTATTATTATTATCCTTATTACTGTTATTATTACCGCTATGACTGTTATTATTATACGTATTCTATTATTACTATCCCTATTACTCTTGTCTCTATCCTTATAACTATTATTATTATGCTTATTACTATTACTATTAGCACTATAACTACTATTATTATCCTTATTACTATTATTATTATCGCTATGACTGTTATTATTATACTTATTCTATTATTACTGTCCCTATTACTCTTGTCTTTATCCTTATAACTATTATTATTATCCTTATTACTATTATTATTAGCACTATAACTATTATTATTACCGCTATGACTGTTATTATTATCCTTATTCTATTATTACTATCCCTATTACTCTTGTCTTTATCCTTAGAACAATTATTATTTCCCTTATTACTATTATTATTATCATTATAACTGTTATTATTATCCTTATTACTAGTATTATTATCTCTATAACTATTATTGTTATCCTCATTACTACTATTATTATCGCTCTGACTGTTATTATTATCCTTATTCTACTATTACTATCCCTATTACTCTTCTCTTTATCCTTATGACTATTATTATTATCCTTATTTCTATTATTATTATCGGTATGACTATTATTATAATCGCTATGACTGTTATTATTATCCTTATTCTATTATTATTTCCCTTATTACTATTATTATTATCGCTATAACTATTATTATTATCCTTATTACTATTATTATCGCTATGACTGTTATTATTATCCCTATTCTACTATTAGTATCCCTATTACTCTTGTCTCTATCCTTATAACTATTATTATTATGCTTATTACTATTATTATTATCGCTATGACTGGTATTATTATCCTTATTCTATTATTACTATCCC
The DNA here is from genome assembly GCA_945859555.1 of Megachile ligniseca. Taxonomy (NCBI): domain Eukaryota; kingdom Metazoa; phylum Arthropoda; class Insecta; order Hymenoptera; family Megachilidae; genus Megachile; species Megachile ligniseca. The sequence goes on from CAMAOC010000253.1 coordinate 25,070, forward strand.
TATTACTCTTGTCTTTATCCTTATAACTATTATTATTATCATCCTTATTACTATTATTATTATCGCTATAACTATTATTATTACCGCTATGACTGTTATTATTATCCTTATTCTATTATTACTGCCCCTATTACTCTTGTCTTTATCCTTATAACTATTATTATTTCCCTTATTACTATTATTATTATCATTATAACTGTTATTATTATCCTTATTACTAGTATTATTATTTCTATCACTATTATTGTTATCCTCATTACTATTATTATTATCGCTCTGACTGTTATTATTACCCTTATTCTACTATTACTATCCCTATTCCTCTTCTCTTTATCCTTATAACTATTATTATTATCCTTATTTCTATTATTATTATCGCTATGACTGTTATTATTATCCTTATTCTATTATTATTTCCCTTATTACTATTATTATTATCGCTGTAACTATTATTATTATCCTTATTACGATTATTATCGCTATAACTGTTATTATTATCCCTATTCTACTATTACTATCCCTATTACACTTGTCTCTATCCTTATAACTATTATTATTATGCTTATTACTATTATTATTATCGCTATAACTATTATTATTATCCTTACTACTATTATTATTATCGCTATGACTGTTATTATTATCCTTATTCTATTATTACTATCCCTATTACTCTTGTCTTTATCCTTACACCTATTATTATTTCCCTTATTGCTATTATTATTACCGCTATGACTGTTATTATTATCCTTATTCTACTATTACTATCCCTATTACTCTTCTCTTTATCCTTATGACTATTATTATTATCCTTATTTCTATTATTATTATCGGTATGACTATTATTATAATCGCTATGACTGTTATTATTATCCTTATTCTATTATTATTTCCCTTATTACTATTATTATTATCGCTATAACTATTATTATTATCCTTATTACTATTATTATCGCTATGACTGTTATTATTATCCCTATTCTACTATTACTATCCCTATTACTCTTGTCTCTATCCTTATTACTATTATTATTATCCTTACTACTATTATTATTATCGCTATGACTGTTATTATTATCCTTATTCTATTATTACTATCCCTATTACTCTTCTCTTTATTGTTATAACTATTAGTATTATCCTTATTACTATTATTATTATCATTATAACTGTTATTATTATCCTTATTACTAGTATTATTATCTCTATAACTATTATTGTTATCCTCATTACTATTATTATTATCGCTCTGACTGTTATTATTATCCTTATTCTATTATCACTATCCCTATTACTCTTTTCTTTATCCTTATAACTATTATTATTATCGCTATAACTATTATTATTATCGCTATGACTATTATTATTATCCTTATTACTATTGTTACCAGCACTATAACTATTATTATTATCCTTATTACTGTTATTATTACCGCTATGACTGTTATTATTATACGTATTCTATTATTACTATCCCTATTACTCTTGTCTCTATCCTTATAACTATTATTATTATGCTTATTACTATTACTATTAGCACTATAACTACTATTATTATCCTTATTACTATTATTATTATCGCTATGACTGTTATTATTATACTTATTCTATTATTACTGTCCCTATTACTCTTGTCTTTATCCTTATAACTATTATTATTATCCTTATTACTATTATTATCGCTATGACTGTTATTATTATCCTTATTCTACTATTACTATCCCTATTACTCTTCTCTTTATCCTTATAACTATTATTATTATCCTTATTTCTATTATTATTATCGCTATGACTATTATTATTATCCTTATTCTATTATTACTATCCCTATTACTCTTCTCTTTATCCTTATAACTATTAGTATTATCCTTATTGCTATTATTATTATCGCTATAAGTATTATTATTATCCTCATTACTGTTATTATTACCGCTATGACTGTTATTATTATACTTATTCTATTATTACTATCCCTATTACTCTTGTCTCTATTATTATAACTATTATTATTATGCTGATTACTGTTATTATTATCGCTATAACTATTATTATTATCGCTATGACTGTTATTATTATCCTTATTCTATTATTACTATCCCTATTACTCTTGTCTTTATCCTTATAACTATTATTATTTCCCTTATTGCTATTATTATTATCGCTATAACTATTATTATTATCCTTATTACTATTGTTACTAGCACTATAACTATTATTATTATCCTTATTACTGTTATTATTACCGCTATGACTGTTATTATTATACGTATTCTATTATTACTATCCCTATTACTCTTGTCTCTATCCTTATAACTATTATTATTATGCTTATTACTATTACTATTAGCACTATAACTACTATTATTATCCTTATTACTATTATTATTATCGCTATGACTGTTATTATTATACTTATTCTATTATTACTGTCCCTATTACTCTTGTCTTTATCCTTATAACTATTATTATTATCCTTATTACTATTATTATCGCTATGACTGTTATTATTACCCTTATTCGACTATTGCTATACCTATTACTCTTGTCTCTATCCTTAAAACTATTATTATTATGCTGATTACTATTATTATTATCGCTATAACTATTATTATTATCCTCCCTACTATTATTATTATCGCTATGACTGTTATTATTATACGTATTCTACTATTACTATCCCTATTACTCTTCTCTTTATCCTTATAACTATTATTATTATCCTTATTTCTATTATTATTATCGCTATGACTATTATTATTATCGCTATGACTGTTATTATTATCCTTATTCTATTATTACTATCCCTATTTCTCTTGTCTTTATCCTTATAACTATTATTATTTCCCTTATTGCTATTATTATTATCGCTATAACTATTATTATTATCCTTATTACTATTGTTACTAGCACTATAACTATTATTATTATCCTTATTACTGTTATTATTACCGCTATGACTGTTATTATTATACGTATTCTATTATTACTATCCCTATTACTCTTGTCTCTATCCTTATAACTATTATTATTATGCTTATTACTATTATTATTAGCACTATAACTACTATTATTATCCTTATTACTATTATTGTTATCGCTATGACTGTTATTATTATACTTATTCTATTATTTCTATCCATATTACTCTTGTCTTTATCCTTACACCTATTATTATTTCCCTTATTGCTATTATTATTATCGCTATGACTGTTATTATTATCCTTATTCTATTATTACTATCCCTATTACTCTTGTCTTTATCCTTATAACTATTATTATTATCCTTATTACTATTATTATCGCTACGACTATTATTATTATCCTTATTACTATTGTTACTGGCACTATAACTATTATTATTATCCTTATTACTGTTATTATTACCGCTATGACTGTTATTATTATACTTATTCTATTATTACTATCCCTATTACTCTTGTCTCTATCCTTATAACTATTATTATTATGCTTATTACTATTATTATTAGCACTATAACTACTATTATTATCCTTATTACTATTATTGTTATCGCTATGACTGTTATTATTATACATATTCTATTATTTCTATCCATATTACTCTTGTCTTTATCCTTATAACTATTATTATTATCCTTATTACTATTATTGTTATCGCTATGACTGTTATTATTATACATATTCTATTATTTCTATCCATATTACTCTTGTCTTTATCCTTATAACTATTATTATTATCCTTATTACTATTATTATTAGCACTATAACTATTATTATTACCGCTATGACTGTTATTATTATCCTTATTCTATTATTACTATCCCTATTACTCTTGTCTTTATCCTTAGAACTATTATTATTTCCCTTATTACTATTATTATTATCATTATAACTGTTATTATTATCCTTATTACTAGTATTATTACCTATATAACTATTATTGTTATCCTCATTACTACTATTATTATCGCTCTGACTGTTATTATTATCCTTATTCTACTATTACTATCCCTATTACTCTTCTCTTTATCCTTATGACTATTATTATTATCCTTATTTCTATTATTATTATCGCTATAACTATTATTATTATCGCTATGACTGTTATTATTATCCTTATTGTATTATTACTATACCTATTACTCTTGTCTTTATCCTTATAACTATTATTATTTCCCTTATTGCTATTATTATTATCGCTATAACTATTATTATTATCCTTACTACTATTATTATTATCGCTATGACTGTTATTATTATCCTTATTCTACTATTACTATCCCTATTACTCTTCTCTTTATCCTTATAACTATTATTATTATCCTTATTTCTATTATTATTATCGCTATGACTATTATTATTATCCTTATTCTATTAGTACTATCCCTATTACTCTTCTCTTTATCCTTATAACTATTAGTATTATCCTTATTGCTATTATTATTATCGCTATAAGTATTATTATTATCCTCATTACTGTTATTATTACCGCTATGACTGTTATTATTATACTTATTCTATTATTACTATCCCTATTACTCTTGTCTCTATTATTATAACTATTATTATTATGCTGATTACTGTTATTATTATCGCTATAACTATTATTATTATCGCTATGACTGTTATTATTATCCTTATTCTATTATTACTATCCCTATTACTCTTGTCTTTATCCTTATAACTATTATTATTTCCCTTATTGCTATTATTATTATCGCTATAACTATTATTATTATCCTTATTACTATTGTTACTAGCACTATAACTATTATTATTATCCTTATTACTGTTATTATTACCGCTATGACTGTTATTATTATACGTATTCTATTATTACTATCCCTATTACTCTTGTCTCTATCCTTATAACTATTATTATTATGCTTATTACTATTACTATTAGCACTATAACTACTATTATTATCCTTATTACTATTATTATTATCGCTATGACTGTTATTATTATACTTATTCTATTATTACTGTCCCTATTACTCTTGTCTTTATCCTTATAACTATTATTATTATCCTTATTACTATTATTATCGCTATGACTGTTATTATTACCCTTATTCGACTATTGCTATACCTATTACTCTTGTCTCTATCCTTAAAACTATTATTATTATGCTGATTACTATTATTATTATCGCTATAACTATTATTATTATCCTCCCTACTATTATTATTATCGCTATGACTGTTATTATTATACGTATTCTACTATTACTATCCCTATTACTCTTCTCTTTATCCTTATAACTATTATTATTATCCTTATTTCTATTATTATTATCGCTATGACTATTATTGTTATCGCTATGACTGTTATTATTATCCTTATTCTATTATTACTATCCCTATTACTCTTGTCTTTATCCTTATAACTATTATTATTTCCCTTATTGCTATTATTATTATCGCTATAACTATTATTATTATCCTTATTACTATTGTTACTAGCACTATAACTATTATTATTATCCTTATTACTGTTATTATTACCGCTATGACTGTTATTATTATACGTATTCTATTATTACTATCCCTATTACTCTTGTCTCTATCCTTATAACTATTATTATTATGCTTATTACTATTATTATTAGCACTATAACTACTATTATTATCCTTATTACTATTATTGTTATCGCTATGACTGTTATTATTATACTTATTCTATTATTTCTATCCATATTACTCTTGTCTTTATCCTTATAACTATTATTATTTCCCTTATTACTATTATTATTATCATTATAACTGTTATTATTATCCTTATTACTAGTATTATTATCTCTATAACTATTATTGTTATCCTCATTACTACTATTATTATCGCTCTGACTGTTATTATTATCCTTATTCTACTATTACTATCCCTATTACTCTTCTCTTTATCCTTATGACTATTATTATTATCCTTATTTCTATTATTATTATCGGTATGACTATTATTATAATCGCTATGACTGTTATTATTATCCTTATTCTATTATTATTTCCCTTATTACTATTATTATTATCGCTATAACTATTATTATTATCCTTATTACTATTATTATCGCTATGACTGTTATTATTATCCCTATTCTACTATTACTATCCCTATTACTCTTGTCTCTATCCTTATTACTATTATTATTATCGCTATAACTATTATTATTATCGCTATGACTGTTATTATTATCCTTATTCTATTATTACTATCCCTATTACTCTTGTCTCTATCCTTATAACTATTATTATTTCCCTTATTGCTATTATTATTATCGCTATAACTATTATTATTATCCTTACTACTATTATTATTATCGCTATGACTGTTATTATTATCCTTATTCTATTATTACTATCCCTATTACTCTTGTCTTTATCCTTATAACTATTATTATTTCCCTTATTGCTATTATTATTATCGCTATAACTATTATTATTATCCTCCCTACTATTATTATTATCGCTATGACTGTTATTATTATACGTATTCTACTATTACTATCCCTATTACTCTTCTCTTTAACCTTATAACTATTATTATTATCCTTATTTCTATTATTATTATCGCTATGACTATTATTATTATCGCTATGACTGTTATTATTATCCTTATTCTATTATTATTTCCCTTATTACTATTATTATTATCGCTATAACTATTATTATTATCCTTATTACTATTATTATCGCTATGACTGTTATTATTATCCTTATTCTACTATTACTATCCCTATTACTCTTGTCTCTATCCTTATAACTATTATTATTATGCTTATTACTATTATTATTATCCTTATTCTATTATTACTATCCCTATTACTCTTGTCTTTATCCTTATAACTATTATTATTTCCATGATTACTATTATTATTATCGCTATAACTGTTATTATTATCCCTATTACTAGTATTATTAGCACTATAACTATTATGTTTATCCTTATTACCATTATTACTAGCACTATAACTATTATTATTTCCCTTATTGCTATTATTATTAACGCTATAAGTATTATTATTATCCTTATTACTGTTATTATTACCGCTATGACTGTTATTATTATACTTATTCTATTATTACTATCCCTATTACTCTTGTCTCTATCCTTATGACTATTATTATTATGCTGATTACTATTATTATTATCGCTATAACTATTATTTTTATCCTTATTTCTATTATTATTATCGCTATGACTATTATTATTATCGCTATGACTGTTATTATTTCCCTTATTACTATTATTATTATCGCTATAAATATTATTATTATCCTTATTACTATTATTATCGCTATGACTGTTATTATTACCGCTATGACTGTTATTATTATCCTTATTCTATTATTACTATCCCTATTACTCTTGTCTTTATCCTTATAACTATTATTATTTCCCTTATTGCTATTATTATTATCGCTATGACTGGTATTATTATCCTTATTCTATTATTACTATCCCTATTACTCTTGTCTTTATCCTTATAACTATTATTATTATCATCCTTATTACTATTATTATTATCGCTATAACTATTATTATTACCGCTATGACTGTTATTATTATCCTTATTCTATTATTACTGCCCCTATTACTCTTGTCTTTATCCTTATAACTATTATTATTTCCCTTATTACTATTATTATTATCATTATAACTGTTATTATTATCCTTATTACTAGTATTATTATTTCTATAACTATTATTGTTATCCTCATTACTATTATTATTATCGCTCTGACTGTTATTATTACCCTTATTCTACTATTACTATCCCTATTACTCTTCTCTTTATCCTTATAACTATTATTATTATCCTTATTTCTATTATTATTATCGCTATGACTGTTATTATTATCGCTATGACTGTTATTATTATCCTTATTCTATTATTATTTCCCTTATTACTATTATTATTATCGCTATAACTATTATTATTATCCTTATTACGATTATTATCGCTATAACTGTTATTATTATCCTTATTCTACTATTACTATCCCTATTACACTTGTCTCTATCCTTATAACTATTATTATTATGCTTATTACTATTATTATTATCGCTATAACTATTATTATTATCCTTACTACTATTATTATTATCGCTATGACTGTTATTATTATCCTTATTCTATTATTACTATCCCTATTACTCTTGTCTTTATCCTTATAACTATTATTATTATCCTTATTACTATTATTATCGCTATGACTATTATTATTACCCTTATTACTATTGTTACTATCCCTATTACTCTTGTCTTTATCCTTATAACTATTATTATTATCCTTATTACTATTATTATCGCTATGACTATTATTATTACCCTTATTACTATTGTTACTGGCACTATAACTATTATTATTATCCTTATTACTGTTATTATTACCGCTATGACTGTTATTATTATACTTATTCTATTATTACTATCCCTATTACTCTTGTCTCTATCCTTATAACTATTATTATTATGCTTATTACTATTATTATTAGCACTATAACTACTATTATTATCCTTATTACTATTATTGTTATCGCTATGACTGTTATTATTATACATATTCTATTATTTCTATCCATATTACTCTTGTCTTTATCCTTATAACTATTATTATTATCCTTATTACTATTATTATTAGCACTATAACTATTATTATTACCGCTATGACTGTTATTATTATCCTTATTCTATTATTACTATCCCTATTACTCTTGTCTTTATCCTTAGAACTATTATTATTTCCCTTATTACTATTATTATTATCATTATAACTGTTATTATTATCCTTATTACTAGTATTATTATCTGTATAACTATTATTGTTATCCTCATTACTACTATTATTATCGCTCTGACTGTTATTATTATCCTTATTCTACTATTACTATCCCTATTACTCTTCTCTTTATCCTTATGACTATTATTATTATCCTTATTCTATTATTATTTCCCTTATTACTATTATTATTATCGCTATAACTATTATTATTATCCTTATTACTATTATTATCGCTATGACTGTTATTATTATCCTTATTCTACTATTACTATCCCTATTACTCTTGTCTCTATCCTTATAACTATTATTATTATGCTTATTACTATTATTATTATCGCTATGACTGTTATTATTATCCTTATTCTATTATTACTATCCCTATTACTCTTGTCTTTATCCTTATAACTATTATTATTTCCATGATTACTATTATTATTATCGCTATAACTGTTATTATTATCCCTATTACTAGTATTATTAGCACTATAACTATTATGTTTATCCTTATTACCATTATTACTAGCACTATAACTATTATTATTTCCCTTATTGCTATTATTATTAACGCTATAAGTATTATTATTATCCTTATTACTGTTATTATTACCGCTATGACTGTTATTATTATACTTATTCTATTATTACTATCCCTATTACTCTTGTCTCTATCCTTATGACTATTATTATTATGCTGATTACTATTATTATTATCGCTATAACTATTATTTTTATCCTTATTTCTATTATTATTATCGCTATGACTATTATTATTATCGCTATGACTGTTATTATTTCCCTTATTACTATTATTATTATCGCTATAAATATTATTATTATCCTTATTACTATTATTATCGCTATGACTGTTATTATTACCGCTATGACTGTTATTATTATCCTTATTCTATTATTACTATCCCTATTACTCTTGTCTTTATCCTTATAACTATTATTATTTCCCTTATTGCTATTATTATTATCGCTATGACTGGTATTATTATCCTTATTCTATTATTACTATCCCTATTACTCTTGTCTTTATCCTTATAACTATTATTATTATCATCCTTATTACTATTATTATTATCGCTATAACTATTATTATTACCGCTATGACTGTTATTATTATCCTTATTCTATTATTACTGCCCCTATTACTCTTGTCTTTATCCTTATAACTATTATTATTTCCCTTATTACTATTATTATTATCATTATAACTGTTATTATTATCCTTATTACTAGTATTATTATTTCTATAACTATTATTGTTATCCTCATTACTATTATTATTATCGCTCTGACTGTTATTATTACCCTTATTCTACTATTACTATCCCTATTACTCTTCTCTTTATCCTTATAACTATTATTATTATCCTTATTTCTATTATTATTATCGCTATGACTGTTATTATTATCGCTATGACTGTTATTATTATCCTTATTCTATTATTATTTCCCTTATTACTATTATTATTATCGCTATAACTATTATTATTATCCTTATTACGATTATTATCGCTATAACTGTTATTATTATCCTTATTCTACTATTACTATCCCTATTACACTTGTCTCTATCCTTATAACTATTATTATTATGCTTATTACTATTATTATTATCGCTATAACTATTATTATTATCCTTACTACTATTATTATTATCGCTATGACTGTTATTATTATCCTTATTCTATTATTACTATCCCTATTACTCTTGTCTTTATCCTTATAACTATTATTATTATCCTTATTACTATTATTATCGCTATGACTATTATTATTACCCTTATTACTATTGTTACTGGCACTATAACTATTATTATTATCCTTATTACTGTTATTATTACCGCTATGACTGTTATTATTATACTTATTCTATTATTACTATCCCTATTACTCTTGTCTCTATCCTTATAACTATTATTATTATGCTTATTACTATTATTATTAGCACTATAACTACTATTATTATCCTTATTACTATTATTGTTATCGCTATGACTGTTATTATTATACATATTCTATTATTTCTATCCATATTACTCTTGTCTTTATCCTTATAACTATTATTATTATCCTTATTACTATTATTATTAGCACTATAACTATTATTATTACCGCTATGACTGTTATTATTATCCTTATTCTATTATTACTATCCCTATTACTCTTGTCTTTATCCTTAGAACTATTATTATTTCCCTTATTACTATTATTATTATCATTATAACTGTTATTATTATCCTTATTACTAGTATTATTATCTCTATAACTATTATTGTTATCCTCATTACTACTATTATTATCGCTCTGACTGTTATTATTATCCTTATTCTACTATTACTATCCCTATTACTCTTCTCTTTATCCTTATGACTATTATTATTATCCTTATTTCTATTATTATTATCGGTATGACTATTATTATAATCGCTATGACTGTTATTATTATCCTTATTCTATTATTATTTCCCTTATTACTATTATTATTATCGCTATAACTATTATTATTATCCTTATTACTATTATTATCGCTATGACTGTTATTATTATCCCTATTCTACTATTACTATCCCTATTACTCTTGTCTCTATCCTTATTACTATTATTATTATCCTTACTACTATTATTATTATCGCTATGACTGTTATTATTATCCTTATTCTATTATTACTATCCCTATTACTCTTGTCTCTATCCTTATAACTATTATTATTTCCCTTATTGCTATTATTATTATCGCTATGACTGGTATTATTATCCTTATTCTATTATTACTATCCCTATTACTCTTGTCTTTATCCTTATAACTATTATTATTATCATCCTTATTACTATTATTATTATCGCTATAACTATTATTATTACCGCTATGACTGTTATTATTATCCTTATTCTATTATTACTGCCCCTATTACTCTTGTCTTTATCCTTATAACTATTATTATTTCCCTTATTACTATTATTATTATCATTATAACTGTTATTATTATCCTTATTACTAGTATTATTATTTCTATAACTATTATTGTTATCCTCATTACTATTATTATTATCGCTCTGACTGTTATTATTACCCTTATTCTACTATTACTATCCCTATTACTCTTCTCTTTATCCTTATAACTATTATTATTATCCTTATTTCTATTATTATTATCGCTATGACTGTTATTATTATCGCTATGGCTGTTATTATTATCCTTATTCTATTATTATTTCCCTTATTACTATTATTATTATCGCTATAACTATTATTATTATCCTTATTACGATTATTATCGCTATAACTGTTATTATTATCCTTATTCTACTATTACTATCCCTATTACACTTGTCTCTATCCTTATAACTATTATTATTATGCTTATTACTATTATTATTATCGCTATAACTATTATTATTATCCTTACTACTATTATTATTATCGCTATGACTGTTATTATTATCCTTATTCTATTATTACTATCCCTATTACTCTTGTCTTTATCCTTACACCTATTATTATTTCCCTTATTGCTATCATTATTATCGCTATGACTGTTATTATTATCCTTATTCTATTATTACTATCCCTATTACTCTTGTCTTTATCCTTATAACTATTATTATTATCCTCATTACTATTATTATCGCTATGACTATTATTTTTATCCTTATTACTATTGTTACTGGCACTATAACTATTATTATTATCCTTATTACTGTTATTATTACCGCTATGACTGTTATTATTATACTTATTCTATTATTACTATCCCTATTACTCTTGTCTCTATCCTTATAACTATTATTATTATGCTTATTACTATTATTATTAGCACTATAACTACTATTATTATCCTTATTACTATTATTGTTATCGCTATGACTGTTATTATCATACATATTCTATTATTTCTATCCATATTACTCTTGTCTTTATCCTTATAACTATTATTATTATCCTTATTACTATTATTATTAGCACTATAACTATTATTATTACCGCTATGACTGTTATTATTATCCTTATTCTATTATTACTATCCCTATTACTCTTGTCTTTATCCTTAGAACTATTATTATTTCATTTATTACTATTATTATTATCATTATAACTGTTATTATTATCCTTATTACTAGTATTATTATCTCTATAACTATTATTGTTATCCTCATTACTACTATTATTATCGCTCTGACTGTTATTATTATCCTTATTCTACTATTACTATCCCTATTACTCTTCTCTTTATCCTTATGACTATTATTATTATCCTTATTTCTATTATTATTATCGGTATGACTATTATTATAATCGCTATGACTGTTATTATTATCCTTATTCTATTATTATTTCCCTTATTACTATTATTATTATCGCTATAACTATTATTATTATCCTTATTACTATTATTATCGCTATGACTGTTATTATTATCCCTATTCTACTATTACTATCCCTATTACTCTTGTCTCTATCCTTATTACTATTATTATTATCCTTACTACTATTATTATTATCGCTATGACTGTTATTATTATCCTTATTCTATTATTACTATCCCTATTACTCTTTTCTTTATCCTTATAACTATTAGTATTATCCTTATTACTATTATTATTATCATTATAACTGTTATTATTATCCTTATTACTAGTATTATTATCTGTATAACTATTATTGTTATCCTCATTACTATTATTATTATCGCTCTGACTGTTATTATTATCCTTATTCTATTATCACTATCCCTATTACTCTTTTCTTTATCCTTATAACTATTATTATTATCGCTATAACTATTATTATTATCGCTATGACTGTTATTATTATCCTTATTGTATTATTACTATACCTATTACTCTTGTCTTTATCCTTATAACTATTATTATTTCCCTTATTGCTATTATTATTATCGCTATAACTATTATTATTATCCTTATGACTGTTATTATTATCCTTATTCTACTATTACTATCCCTATTACTCTTCTCTTTATCCTTATAACTATTATTATTATCCTTATTTCTATTATTATTATCGCTATGAATATTATTATTATCCTTATTCCATTATTACTATCCCTATTACTCTTCTCTTTATCCTTATAACTATTAGTATTATCCTTATTGCTATTATTATTATCGCTATAAGTATTATTATTATCCTCATTACTGTTATTATTACCGCTATGACTGTTATTATTATACTTATTCTATTATTACTATCCCTATTACTCTTGTCTCTATTATTATAACTATTATTATTATGCTGATTACTGTTATTATTATCGCTATAACTATTATTATTATCGCTATGACTGTTATTATTATCCTTATTCTATTATTACTATCCCTATTACTCTTGTCTTTATCCTTATAACTATTATTATTTCCCTTATTGCTATTATTATTATCGCTATAACTATTATTATTATCCTTATTACTATTGTTACTAGCACTATAACTATTATTATTATCCTTATTACTGTTATTATTACCGCTATGACTGTTATTATTATACGTATTCTATTATTACTATCCCTATTACTCTTGTCTCTATCCTTATAACTACTATTATTATGCTTATTACTATTACTATTAGCACTATAACTACTATTATTATCCTTATTACTATTATTGTTATCGCTATGACTGTTATTATTATACTTATTCTATTATTACTATCCCTATTACTCTTGTCTTTATCCTTAGAACTATTATTATTTCCCTTATTACTATTATTATTATCATTATAACTGTTATTATTATCCTTATTACTAGTATTATTATCTCTATAACTATTATTGTTATCCTCATTACTACTATTATTATCGCTCTGACTGTTATTATTATCCTTATTCTACTATTACTATCCCTATTACTCTTCTCTTTATCCTTATGACTATTATTATTATCCTTATTTCTATTATTATTATCGGTATGACTATTATTATAATCGCTATGACTGTTATTATTATCCTTATTCTATTATTATTTCCCTTATTACTATTATTATTATCGCTATAACTATTATTATTATCCTTATTACTATTATTATCGCTATGACTGTTATTATTATCCCTATTCTACTATTACTATCCCTATTACTCTTGTCTCTATCCTTATTACTATTATTATTATCCTTACTACTATTATTATTATCGCTATGACTGTTATTATTATCCTTATTCTATTATTACTATCCCTATTACTCTTCTCTTTATCCTTATAACTATTAGTATTATCCTTATTACTATTATTATTATCATTATAACTGTTATTATTATCCTTATTACTAGTATTATTATCTCTATAACTATTATTGTTATCCTCATTACTATTATTATTATCGCTCTGACTGTTATTATTATCCTTATTCTATTATCACTATCCCTATTACTCTTTTCTTTATCCTTATAACTATTATTATTATCGCTATAACTATTATTATTATCGCTATGACTGTTATTATTATCCTTATTGTATTATTACTATACCTATTACTCTTGTCTTTATCCTTATAACTATTATTATTTCCCTTATTGCTATTATTATTATCGCTATAACTATTATTATTATCCTTACTACTATTATTATTATCGCTATGACTGTTATTATTATCCTTATTCTACTATTACTATCCCTATTACTCTTCTCTTTATCCTTATAACTATTATTATTATCCTTATTTCTATTATTATTATCGCTATGACTATTATTATTATCCTTATTCCATTATTACTATCCCTATTACTCTTCTCTTTATCCTTATAACTATTAGTATTATCCTTATTGCTATTATTATTATCGCTATAAGTATTATTATTATCCTCATTACTGTTATTATTACCGCTATGACTGTTATTATTATACTTATTCTATTATTACTATCCCTATTACTCTTGTCTCTATTATTATAACTATTATTATTATGCTGATTACTGTTATTATTATCGCTATAACTATTATTATTATCGCTATGACTGTTATTATTATCCTTATTCTATTATTACTATCCCTATTACTCTTGTCTTTATCCTTATAACTATTATTATTTCCCTTATTGCTATTATTATTATCGCTATAACTATTATTATTATCCTTATTACTATTGTTACTAGCACTATAACTATTATTATTATCCTTATTACTGTTATTATTACCGCTATGACTGTTATTATTATACGTATTCTATTATTACTATCCCTATTACTCTTGTCTCTATCCTTATAACTACTATTATTATGCTTATTACTATTACTATTAGCACTATAACTACTATTATTATCCTTATTACTATTATTGTTATCGCTATGACTGTTATTATTATACTTATTCTATTATTTCTATCCATATTACTCTTGTCTTTATCCTTAGAACTATTATTATTTCCCTTATTACTATTATTATTATCATTATAACTGTTATTATTATCCTTATTACTAGTATTATTATTTCTATAACTATTATTGTTATCCTCATTACTATTATTATTATCGCTCTGACTGTTATTATTACCCTTATTCTACTATTACTATCCCTATTACTCTTGTCTCTATCCTTACAACTATTATTATTATGCTGATTACAATTATTATTATCGCTATAACTATTATTTTTATCCTTACTACTATTATTATTATCGCTATGACTGTTATTATTATCCTTATTCTACTATTACTATCCCTATTACTCTTCTCTTTATCCTTATAACTATTATTATTATCCTTATTTCTATTATTATTATCGCTATGACTGTTATTATTATCGCAATGACTGTTATTATTATCGCTATGACTGTTATTATTATCCTTATTCTATTATTATTTCCCTTATTACTATTATTATTATCGCTATAACTATTATTATTATCGCTATGACTGTTATTATTATCCTTATTCTATTATTACTATCCCTATTACTCTTGTCTTTATCCTTATAACTATTATTATTTCCCTTATTGCTATTATTATTATCGCTATAACTATTATTATTATCCTTATTACTATTGTTACTAGCACTATAACTATTATTATTATCCTTATTACTGTTATTATTACCGCTATGACTGTTATTATTATACGTATTCTATTATTACTATCCCTATTACTCTTGTCTCTATCCTTATAACTACTATTATTATGCTTATTCTACTATTACTATCCCTATTACTCTTCTCTTTATCCTTATGACTATTATTATTATCCTTATTTCTATTATTATTATCGGTATGACTATTATTATAATCGCTATGACTGTTATTATTATCCTTATTCTATTATTATTTCCCTTATTACTATTATTATTATCGCTATAACTATTATTATTATCCTTATTACTATTATTATCGCTATGACTGTTATTATTATCCCTATTCTACTATTACTATCCCTATTACTCTTGTCTCTATCCTTATTACTATTATTATTATCCTAACTACTATTATTATTATCGCTATGACTGTTATTATTATCCTTATTCTATTATTACTATCCCTATTACTCTTCTCTTTATCCTTATAACTATTAGTATTATCCTTATTACTATTATTATTATCATTATAACTGTTATTATTATCCTTATTACTAGTATTATTATCTCTATAACTATTATTGTTATCCTCATTACTATTATTATTATCGCTCTGACTGTTATTATTATCCTTATTCTATTATCACTATCCCTATTACTCTTTTCTTTATCCTTATAACTATTATTATTATCGCTATAACTATTATTATTATCGCTATGACTGTTATTATTATCCTTATTGTATTATTACTATACCTATTACTCTTGTCTTTATCCTTATAACTATTATTATTTCCCTTATTGCTATTATTATTATCGCTATAACTATTATTATTATCCTTACTACTATTATTATTATCGCTATGACTGTTATTATTATCCTTATTCTACTATTACTATCCCTATTACTCTTCTCTTTATCCTTATAACTATTATTATTATCCTTATTTCTATTATTATTATCGCTATGACTATTATTATTATCCTTATTCTATTATTACTATCCCTATTACTCTTCTCTTTATCCTTATAACTATTAGTATTATCCTTATTGCTATTATTATTATCGCTATAAGTATTATTATTATCCTCATTACTGTTATTATTACCGCTATGACTGTTATTATTATACTTATTCTATTATTACTATCCCTATTACTCTTGTCTCTATTATTATAACTATTATTATTATGCTGATTACTGTTATTATTATCGCTATAACTATTATTATTATCGCTATGACTGTTATTATTATCCTTATTCTATTATTACTATCCCTATTACTCTTGTCTTTATCCTTATAACTATTATTATTTCCCTTATTGCTATTATTATTATCGCTATAACTATTATTATTATCCTTATTACTATTGTTACTAGCACTATAACTATTATTATTATCCTTATTACTGTTATTATTACCGCTATGACTGTTATTATTATACGTATTCTATTATTACTATCCCTATTACTCTTGTCTCTATCCTTATAACTACTATTATTATGCTTATTACTATTATTATTAGCACTATAACTACTATTATTATCCTTATTACTATTATTGTTATCGCTATGACTGTTATTATTCTACATATTCTATTATTTCTATCCATATTACTCTTGTCTTTATCCTTATAACTATTATTATTATCCTTATTACTATTATTATTAGCACTATAACTATTATTATTACCGCTATGACTGTTATTATTATCCTTATTCTATTATTACTATCCATATTACTCTTGTCTTTATCCTTAGAACTATTATTATTTCCCTTATTACTATTATTATTATCATTATAACTGTTATTATTATCCTTATTACTAGTATTATTATCTCTATAACTATTATTGTTATCCTCATTACTACTATTATTATCGCTCTGACTGTTATTATTATCCTTATTCTACTATTACTATCCCTATTACTCTTCTCTTTATCCTTATGACTATTATTATTATCCTTATTTCTATTATTATTATCGGTATGACTATTATTATAATCGCTATGACTGTTATTATTATCCTTATTCTATTATTATTTCCCTTATTACTATTATTATTATCGCTATAACTATTATTATTATCCTTATTACTATTATTATCGCTATGACTGTTATTATTATCCCTATTCTACTATTACTATCCCTATTACTCTTGTCTCTATCCTTATTACTATTATTATTATCCTTACTACTATTATTATTATCGCTATAACTGTTATTATTATCCTTATTCTATTATTACTATCCCTATTACTCTTCTCTTTATCCTTATAACTATTAGTATTATCCTTATTACTATTATTATTATCATTATAACTGTTATTATTATCCTTATTACTAGTATTATTATCTCTATAACTATTATTGTTATTCTCATTACTATTATTATTATCGCTCTGACTGTTATTATTATCCTTATTCTATTATCACTATCCCTATTACTCTTTTCTTTATCCTTATAACTATTATTATTATCGCTATAACTATTATTATTATCGCTATGACTGTTATTATTATCCTTATTGTATTATTACTATACCTATTACTCTTGTCTTTATCCTTATAACTATTATTATTTCCCTTATTGCTATTATTATTATCGCTATAACTATTATTATTATCCTTATTACTATTGTTACTAGCACTATAACTATTATTATTATCCTTATTACTGTTATTATTACCGATATGACTGTTATTATTATACTTATTCTATTATTACTATCACTATTAGTCTTGGCTTTATCCTTATAACTATGATTATCGCAATAACTATTATTATTATCGCTATGACTGTTATTATTATCCTTATTGTATTATTAATATCCCTATTACTCTTTTCTTTATCCTTATAACTATTATTATTATCGCTATAACTATTATTATTATCGCTATGATTGTTATTATTATCCTTATTGTAGTATTACTATACCTATTACTCTTGTCTTTATCCTTATAACTATTATTATTTCCCTTATTGCTATTATTATTATCGCTATAACTGTTATTATTATCCTTATTACTATTGTTACTAGCACTATAACTATTATTATTATCCTTATTACTGTTATTATTACCGCTATGACTGTTATTATTATACTTATTCTATTATTACTATCCCTATTACTCTTGTCTCTATCCTTATAACTATTATTATTTCCCTTATTGCTATTATTATTATCGCTATAACTATTATTATTATCCTTACTACTATTATTATTATCGCTATGACTGTTATTATTATCCTTATTCTATTATTACTATCCCTATTACTCTTGTCTTTATCCTTATAACTATTATTATTTCCCTTATTGCTATTATTATTATCGCTATGACTGTTATTATTATCCTTATTCTATTATTATTATCCCTATTACTCTTCTCTTTATCCTTATAACTATTAGTATTATCCTTATTACTATTATTATTATCATTATAACTGTTATTATTATCCTTATTACTAGTATTATTATTTCTATAACTATTATTGTTATCCTCATTACTATTATTATTATCGCTCTGACTGTTATTATTACCCTTATTCTACTATTACTATCCCTATTACTCTTGCCTCTATCCTTACAACTATTATTATTATGCTGATTACAATTATTATTATCGCTATAACTATTATTATTATCCTTACTACTATTATTATTATCGCTATGACTGTTATTATTATCCTTATTCTACTATTACTATCCCTATTACTCTTCTCTTTATCCTTATAACTATTATTATTATCCTTATTTCTATTATTATTATCGCTATGACTGTTATTATTATCGCAATGACTGTTATTATTATCGCTATGACTGTTATTATTATCCTTATTCTATTATTATTTCCCTTATTACTATTATTATTATCGCTATAACTATTATTATTATCCTTATTACGATTATTATCGCTATAACTGTTATTATTATCCTTATTCTACTATTACTATCCCTATTACACTTGTCTCTATCCTTATAACTATTATTATTATGCTTATTACTATTATTATTATCGCTATAACTATTATTATTATCCTTACTACTATTATTATTATCGCTATGACTGTTATTATTATCCTTATTCTATTATTACTATCCCTATTACTCTTGTCTTTATCCTTACACCTATTATTATTTCCCTTATTGCTATTATTATTATCGCTATGACTGTTATTATTATCCTTATTCTATCATTACTATCCCTATTACGCTTGTCTTTATCCTTATAACTATTATTATTATCCTTATTACTATTATTATCGCTATGACTATTATTATTATCCTTATTACTATTGTTACTGGCACTATAACTATTATTATTATCCTTATTACTGTTATTATTACCGCTATGACTGTTATTATTATACTTATTCTATTATTACTATCCCTATTACTCTTGTCTCTATCCTTATAACTATTATTATTATGCTTATTACTATTATTATTAGCACTATCACTACTATTATTATCCTTATTACTATTATTGTTATCGCTATGACTGTTATTGTTCTACATATTCTATTATTTCTATCCATATTACTCTTGTCTTTATCCTTATAACTATTATTATTATCCTTATTACTATTATTATTAGCACTATAACTATTATTATTACCGCTATGACTGTTATTATTATCCTTATTCTATTATTACTATCCATATTACTCTTGTCTTTATCCTTAGAACTATTATTATTTCCCTTATTACTATTATTATTATCATTATAACTGTTATTATTATCCTTATTACTAGTATTATTATCTCTATAACTATTATTGTTATCCTCATTACTACTATTATTATCGCTCTGACTGTTATTATTATCCTTATTCTACTATTACTATCCCTATTACTCTTCTCTTTATCCTTATGACTATTATTATTATCCTTATTTCTATTATTATTATCGGTATGACTATTATTATAATCGCTATGACTGTTATTATTATCCTTATTCTATTATTATTTCCCTTATTACTATTATTATTATCGCTATAACTATTATTATTATCCTTATTACTATTATTATCGCTATGACTGTTATTATTATCCCTATTCTACTATTACTATCCCTATTACTCTTGTCTCTATCCTTATTACTATTATTATTATCCTTACTACTATTATTATTATCGCTCTGACTGTTATTATTATCCTTATTCTATTATTACTATCCCTATTACTCTTCTCTTTATCCTTATAACTATTAGTATTATCCTTATTACTATTATTATTATCATTATAACTGTTATTATTATCCTTATTACTAGTATTATTATCTCTATAACTATTATTGTTATTCTCATTACTATTATTATTATCTCTCTGACTGTTATTATTATCCTTATTCTATTATCACTATCCCTATTACTCTTTTCTTTATCCTTATAACTATTATTATTATCGCTATAACTATTATTATTATCGCTATGACTGTTATTATTATCCTTATTGTATTATTACTATACCTATTACTCTTGTCTTTATCCTTATAACTATTATTATTTCCCTTATTGCTATTATTATTATCGCTATAACTATTATTATTATCCTTATTACTATTGTTACTAGCACTATAACTATTATTATTATCCTTATTAGTGTTATTATTACCGATATGACTGTTATTATTATACTTATTCTATTATTACTATCACTATTAGTCTTGGCTTTATCCTTATAACTATGATTATCGCAATAACTATTATTATTATCGCTATGACTGTTATTATTATCCTTATTGTATTATTAATATCCCTATTACTCTTATCTTTATCCTTATAACTATTATTATTATCCTTATTACTGTTATTATCGCTATGACTGTTATTATTACCCTTATTCTACTATTACTATCCCTATTACTCTTGTCTCTATCATTACAACTATTATTATTATGCTGATTACAATTATTATTATCGCTATAACTATTATTATTATCCTTACTACTATTATTATTATCGCTATGACTGTTATTATTATCCTTATTCTACTATTACTATCCCTATTACTCTTCTCTTTATCCTTATAACTATTATTATTATCCTTATTTCTATTATTATTATCGCTATGACTGTTATTATTATCGCAATGACTGTTATTATTATCGCTATGACTGTTATTATTATCCTTATTCTATTATTATTTCCCTTATTACTGTTATTATTATCGCTATAACTATTATTATTATCCTTATTACGATTATTATCGCTATAACTGTTATTATTATCCTTATTCTACTATTACTATCCCTATTACACTTGTCTCTATCCTTATAACTATTATTATTATGCTTATTACTATTATTATTATCGCTATAACTATTATTATTATCCTTACTACTATTATTATTATCCTTACTACTATTATTATTATCGCTATGACTGTTATTATTATCCTTATTCTATTATTACTATCCCTATTACTCTTGTCTTTATCCTTACACCTATTATTATTTCCCTTATTGCTATTATTATTATCGCTATGACTGTTATTATTATCCTTATTCTATCATTACTATCCCTATTACTCTTGTCTTTATCCTTATAACTATTATTATTATCCTTATTACTATTATTATCGCTATGACTATTATTATTATCCTTATTACTATTGTTACTGGCACTATAACTATTATTATTATCCTTATTACTGTTATTATTACCGCTATGACTGTTATTATTATACTTATTCTATTATTACTATCCCTATTACTCTTGTCTCTATCCTTATAACTATTATTATTATGCTTATTACTATTATTATTAGCACTATAACTACTATTATTATCCTTATTACTATTATTGTTATCGCTATGACTGTTATTATTCTACATATTCTATTATTTCTATCCATATTACTCTTGTCTTTATCCTTATAACTATTATTATTATCCTTATTACTATTATTATTAGCACTATAACTATTATTATTACCGCTATGACTGTTATTATTATCCTTATTCTATTATTACTATCCATATTACTCTTGTCTTTATCCTTAGAACTATTATTATTATCGCTATAACTATTATTATTATCGCTATGACTGTTATTATTATCCTTATTGTATTATTACTATACCTATTACTCTTGTCTTTATCCTTATAACTATTATTATTTCCCTTATTGCTATTATTATTATCGCTATAACTATTATTATTATCCTTATTACTATTGTTACTAGCACTATAACTATTATTATTATCCTTATTACTGTTATTATTACCGATATGACTGTTATTATTATACTTATTCTATTATTACTATCACTATTAGTCTTGGCTTTATCCTTATAACTATGATTATCGCAATAACTATTATTATTATCGCTATGACTGTTATTATTATCCTTATTGTATTATTAATATCCCTATTACTCTTATCTTTATCCTTATAACTATTATTATTATCCTTATTACTATTATTATCGCTATGACTGTTATTATTACCCTTATTCTACTATTACTATCCCTATTACTCTTGTCTCTATCATTACAACTATTATTATTATGCTGATTACAATTATTATTATCGCTATAACTATTATTATTATCCTTACTACTATTATTATTATCGCTATGACTGTTATTATTATCCTTATTCTACTATTACTATCCCTATTACGCTTCTCTTTATCCTTATAACTATTATTATTATCCTTATTTCTATTATTATTATCGCTATAACTATTATTATTATCTCTATGACAGTTATTATTATCCTTATTCTATTATTACTATCCCTATTACTCTTTTCTTTATCCTTATAACTATTATTATTATCGCTATAACTATTATTATTATCGCTATGACTGTTATTATTATCCTTATTGTAGTATTACTATACCTATTACTCTTGTCTTTATCCTTATAACTATTATTATTTCCCTTATTGCTATTATTATTATCGCTATAACTATTATTATTATCCTTATTACTATTGTTACTAGCACTATAACTATTATTATTATCCTTATTACTGTTATTATTACCGCTATGACTGTTATTATTATACTTATTCTATTATTACTATCCCTATTACTCTTGTCTCTATCCTTATAACTATTATTATTTCCCTTATTGCTATTATTATTATCGCTATAACTATTATTATTATCCTTACTACTATTATTATTATCGCTATGACTGTTATTATTATCCTTATTCTATTATTACTATCCCTATTACTCTTGTCTTTATCCTTATAACTATTATTATTTCCCTTATTGCTATTATTATTTTCGCTATGACTGTTATTATTATCCTTATTCTATTATTACTATCCCTATTACTCTTCTCTTTATCCTTATAACTATTAGTATTATCCTTATTACTATTATTATTATCGCTATAACTATTATTATTATCTCTCTGACTGTTATTATTATCCTTATTCTATTATCACTATCCCTATTACTCTTTTCTTTATCCTTATAACTATTATTATTATCGCTATAACTATTATTATTATCGCTATGACTGTTATTATTATCCTTATTGTATTATTACTATACCTATTACTCTTGTCTTTATCCTTATAACTATTATTATTTCCCTTATTGCTATTATTATTATCGCTATAACTATTATTATTATCCTTATTACTATTGTTACTAGCACTATAACTATTATTATTATCCTTATTACTGTTATTATTACCGATATGACTGTTATTATTATACTTATTCTATTATTACTATCACTATTAGTCTTGGCTTTATCCTTATAACTATGATTATCGCAATAACTATTATTATTATCGCTATGACTGTTATTATTATCCTTATTGTATTATTAATATCCCTATTACTCTTATCTTTATCCTTATAACTATTATTATTATCCTTATTACTGTTATTATCGCTATGACTGTTATTATTACCCTTATTCTACTATTACTATCCCTATTACTCTTGTCTCTATCATTACAACTATTATTATTATGCTGATTACAATTATTATTATCGCTATAACTATTATTATTATCCTTACTACTATTATTATTATCGCTATGACTGTTATTATTATCCTTATTCTACTATTACTATCCCTATTACTCTTCTCTTTATCCTTATAACTATTATTATTATCCTTATTTCTATTATTATTATCGCTATGACTGTTATTATTATCGCAATGACTGTTATTATTATCGCTATGACTGTTATTATTATCCTTATTCTATTATTATTTCCCTTATTACTATTATTATTATCGCTATAACTATTATTATTATCCTTATTACGATTATTATCGCTATAACTGTTATTATTATCCTTATTCTACTATTACTATCCCTATTACACTTGTCTCTATCCTTATAACTATTATTATTATGCTTATTACTATTATTATTATCGCTATAACTATTATTATTATCCTTACTACTATTATTATTATCGCTATGACTGTTATTATTATCCTTATTCTATTATTACTATCCCTATTACTCTTGTCTTTATCCTTACACCTATTATTATTTCCCTTATTGCTATTATTATTATCGCTATGACTGTTATTATTATCCTTATTCTATCATTACTATCCCTATTACTCTTGTCTTTATCCTTATAACTATTATTATTATCCTTATTACTATTATTATCGCTATGACTATTATTATTATCCTTATTACTATTGTTACTGGCACTATAACTATTATTATTATCCTTATTACTGTTATTATTACCGCTATGACTGTTATTATTATACTTATTCTATTATTACTATCCCTATTACTCTTGTCTCTATCCTTATAACTATTATTATTATGCTTATTACTATTATTATTAGCACTATAACTACTATTATTATCCTTATTACTATTATTGTTATCGCTATGACTGTTATTATTCTACATATTCTATTATTTCTATCCATATTACTCTTGTCTTTATCCTTATAACTATTATTATTATCCTTATTACTATTATTATTAGCACTATAACTATTATTATTACCGCTATGACTGTTATTATTATCCTTATTCTATTATTACTATCCATATTACTCTTGTCTTTATCCTTAGAACTATTATTATTTCCCTTATTACTATTATTATTATCATTATAACTGTTATTATTATCCTTATTACTAGTATTATTATCTCTATAACTATTCTTGTTATCCTCATTACTATTATTATTATCGCTCTGACTGTTATTATTATCCTTATTCTATTATCACTATCCCTATTACTCTTTTCTTTATCCTTATAACTATTATTATTATCGCTATAACTATTATTATTATCGCTATGACTGTTATTATTATCCTTATTGTATTATTACTATACCTATTACTCTTGTCTTTATCCTTATAACTATTATTATTTCCCTTATTGCTATTATTATTATCGCTATAACTATTATTATTATCCTTATTACTATTGTTACTAGCACTATAACTATTATTATTATCCTTATTACTGTTATTATTACCGATATGACTGTTATTATTATACTTATTCTATTATTACTATCACTATTAGTCTTGGCTTTATCCTTATAACTATGATTATCGCAATAACTATTATTATTATCGCTATGACTGTTATTATTATCCTTATTGTATTATTAATATCCCTATTACTCTTATCTTTATCCTTATAACTATTATTATTATCCTTATTACTATTATTATCGCTATGACTGTTATTATTACCCTTATTCTACTATTACTATCCCTATTACTCTTGTCTCTATCCTTATAACTATTATTATTTCCCTTATTGCTATTATTATTATCGCTATAACTATTATTATTATCCTTACTACTATTATTATTATCGCTATGACTGTTATTATTATCCTTATTCTATTATTACTATCCCTATTACTCTTGTCTTTATCCTTATAACTATTATTATTTCCCTTATTGCTATTATTATTTTCGCTATGACTGTTATTATTATCCTTATTCTATTATTACTATCCCTATTACTCTTCTCTTTATCCTTATAACTATTAGTATTATCCTTATTACTATTATTATTATCGCTATAACTATTATTATTATCTCTCTGACTGTTATTATTATCCTTATTCTATTATCACTATCCCTATTACTCTTTTCTTTATCCTTATAACTATTATTATTATCGCTATAACTATTATTATTATCGCTATGACTGTTATTATTATCCTTATTGTATTATTACTATACCTATTACTCTTGTCTTTATCCTTATAACTATTATTATTTCCCTTATTGCTATTATTATTATCGCTATAACTATTATTATTATCCTTATTACTATTGTTACTAGCACTATAACTATTATTATTATCCTTATTACTGTTATTATTACCGATATGACTGTTATTATTATACTTATTCTATTATTACTATCACTATTAGTCTTGGCTTTATCCTTATAACTATGATTATCGCAATAACTATTATTATTATCGCTATGACTGTTATTATTATCCTTATTGTATTATTAATATCCCTATTACTCTTATCTTTATCCTTATAACTATTATTATTATCCTTATTACTGTTATTATCGCTATGACTGTTATTATTACCCTTATTCTACTATTACTATCCCTATTACTCTTGTCTCTATCATTACAACTATTATTATTATGCTGATTACAATTATTATTATCGCTATAACTATTATTATTATCCTTACTACTATTATTATTATCGCTATGACTGTTATTATTATCCTTATTCTACTATTACTATCCCTATTACTCTTCTCTTTATCCTTATAACTATTATTATTATCCTTATTTCTATTATTATTATCGCTATGACTGTTATTATTATCGCAATGACTGTTATTATTATCGCTATGACTGTTATTATTATCCTTATTCTATTATTATTTCCCTTATTACTATTATTATTATCGCTATAACTATTATTATTATCCTTATTACGATTATTATCGCTATAACTGTTATTATTATCCTTATTCTACTATTACTATCCCTATTACACTTGTCTCTATCCTTATAACTATTATTATTATGCTTATTACTATTATTATTATCGCTATAACTATTATTATTATCCTTACTACTATTATTATTATCGCTATGACTGTTATTATTATCCTTATTCTATTATTACTATCCCTATTACTCTTGTCTTTATCCTTACACCTATTATTATTTCCCTTATTGCTATTATTATTATCGCTATGACTGTTATTATTATCCTTATTCTATCATTACTATCCCTATTACTCTTGTCTTTATCCTTATAACTATTATTATTATCCTTATTACTATTATTATCGCTATGACTATTATTATTATCCTTATTACTATTGTTACTGGCACTATAACTATTATTATTATCCTTATTACTGTTATTATTACCGCTATGACTGTTATTATTCTACATATTCTATTATTTCTATCCATATTACTCTTGTCTTTATCCTTATAACTATTATTATTATCCTTATTACTATTATTATTAGCACTATAACTATTATTATTACCGCTATGACTGTTATTATTATCCTTATTCTATTATTACTATCCATATTACTCTTGTCTTTATCCTTAGAACTATTATTATTTCCCTTATTACTATTATTATTATCATTATAACTGTTATTATTATCCTTATTACTAGTATTATTATCTCTATAACTATTCTTGTTATCCTCATTACTATTATTATTATCGCTCTGACTGTTATTATTATCCTTATTCTATTATCACTATCCCTATTACTCTTTTCTTTATCCTTATAACTATTATTATTATCGCTATAACTATTATTATTATCGCTATGACTGTTATTATTATCCTTATTGTATTATTACTATACCTATTACTCTTGTCTTTATCCTTATAACTATTATTATTTCCCTTATTGCTATTATTATTATCGCTATAACTATTATTATTATCCTTATTACTATTGTTACTAGCACTATAACTATTATTATTATCCTTATTACTGTTATTATTACCGATATGACTGTTATTATTATACTTATTCTATTATTACTATCACTATTAGTCTTGGCTTTATCCTTATAACTATGATTATCGCAATAACTATTATTATTATCGCTATGACTGTTATTATTATCCTTATTGTATTATTAATATCCCTATTACTCTTATCTTTATCCTTATAACTATTATTATTATCCTTATTACTATTATTATCGCTATGACTGTTATTATTACCCTTATTCTACTATTACTATCCCTATTACTCTTGTCTCTATCATTACAACTATTATTATTATGCTGATTACAATTATTATTATCGCTATAACTATTATTATTATCCTTACTACTATTATTATTATCGCTATGACTGTTATTATTATCCTTATTCTACTATTACTATCCCTATTACGCTTCTCTTTATCCTTATAACTATTATTATTATCCTTATTTCTATTATTATTATCGCTATAACTATTATTATTATCTCTGTGACTGTTATTATTATCCTTATTCTATTATTACTATCCCTATTACTCTTTTCTTTATCCTTATAACTATTATTATTATCGCTATAACTATTATTATTATCGCTATGACTGTTATTATTATCCTTATTGTAGTATTACTATACCTATTACTCTTGTCTTTATCCTTATAACTATTATTATTTCCCTTATTGCTATTATTATTATCGCTATAACTATTATTATTATCCTTATTACTATTGTTACTAGCACTATAACTATTATTATTATCCTTATTACTGTTATTATTACCGCTATGACTGTTATTATTATACTTATTCTATTATTACTATCCCTATTACTCTTGTCTCTATCCTTATAACTATTATTATTTCCCTTATTGCTATTATTATTATCGCTATAACTATTATTATTATCCTTACTACTATTATTATTATCGCTATGACTGTTATTATTATCCTTATTCTATTATTACTATCCCTATTACTCTTGTCTTTATCCTTATAACTATTATTATTTCCCTTATTGCTATTATTATTATCGCTATGACTGTTATTATTATCCTTATTCTATTATTACTATCCCTATTACTCTTCTCTTTATCCTTATAACTATTAGTATTATCCTTATTACTATTATTATTATCGCTATAACTATTATTATTATCGCTATGACTGTTATTATTATGCTTATTCTATTAGTACTATCCCTATTACTCTTGTCTTTATCCTTATAACTATTATTATTATCCTTATTACTATTATTATCGCTATGACTGTTATTATTACCCTTATTCTACTATTACTATCCCTATTACTCTTGTCTCTATCCTTACAACTATTATTATTATGCTGATTACTATTATTATTATCGATATAACTATTATTATTATCCTTACTACTATTATTATTATCGCTATGACTGTTATTATTATCCTTATTCTACTATTACTATCCCTATTACTCTTGTCTCTATCCTTACAACTATTATTATTATGCTGATTACTATTATTATTATCGCTATAACTATTATTATTATCCTTACTACTATTATTATTATCGCCATGACTGTTATTATTATCCTTATTCTACTATTACTATCCCTATTACGCTTGTCTCTATCCTTATAACTATTATTATTATGCTTATTACTATTATTATTATCGCTATAACTATTATTATTATCCTTACTACTATTATTATTATCGCTATAACTATTATTATTATCCTTATTACTATTGTTACTAGCACTATAACTATTATTATTATCCTTATTACTGTTATTATTACCGCTATGACTGTTATTATTATACTTATTCTATTATTAGTATCCCTATTACTCTTGTCTCTATCCTTATAACTATTATTATTATGTTTACTACTATTATTATTATCGCCATAACTATTATTATTATCCTTACTACTATTATTATTATCGCTGTGACTGTTATTATTATCCTTATTCTATTTTTACTATCCCTATTACTCTTGTCTTTATCCTGATAATTATTATTATATCCCTTATTACTATTATTATTATCGCTATAACTGTTATTATTATCCTTATTAGTAGTATTATTAGCACTATAACTATTATGTTTATCCTTATTACTATTATTATTCGCACTATAACTATTATTATTATCCTTATTACTATTATTACTATCCCTATTACACTTCTCTTTATCCTTATAACTATTAGTATTATCCTTATTACTATTATTATTATCGCTATAACTATTATTATTATCCTTATTACTATTGTTACTAGCACTATAACTATTATTATTATCCTTATTACTATTATTAATATCGCTATGACTGTTATTATTATACTTATTCTATTATTACTATTCCTATTACTCTTGTCTTTATCCTGATAATTATTATTATATCCCTTATTACTATTATTATTATCGCTATAACTGTTATTATTATCCTTATTAGTAGTATTATTAGCACTATAACTATTATGTTTATCCTTATTACTATTATTATTCGCACTATAACTATTATTATTATCCTTATTACTATTATTACTATCCCTATTACACTTCTCTTTATCCTTATAACTATTAGTATTATCCTTATTACTATTATTATTATCGCTATAACTATTATTATTATCCTTATTACTATTGTTACTAGCACTATAACTATTATTATTATCCTTATTACTGTTATTATTACCGCTATGACTGTTATTATTATACTTCTTCTATATTACTATCCCTATTACTCTTGTCTCTATCCTTATAACTATTATTATTATGCTTATTACTATTATTATTAGCACTATAACTACTATTATTATCCTTATTACTATTATTGTTATCGCTATGACTGTTATTATTATACTTATTCTATTATTACTATCACTATTATTCTTCTCTTTATCCTTATAACTATTATTATTATCCTTATTACTATTATTATTATCGCTATAACTATTATTATTATCGCTATGACTGTTATTAGTATCATTATTCCATTATTACTATCCCTATTACCCTTCTCTTTATCCTTATTACTATTATTATTATCGCTATAACTATTATTATTATCCTTATTACTATTATTATCGCTATGACTGTTATTATTATCCTTATTCTACTATTACTATCCCTATTACTCTTGTCTCTATCCTTATAACTATTATTATTATGCTTATTACTATTATTATTATCGCTATAACTATTATTATTATCGCTATGACTGTTATTATTATCCTTATTCTATTATTACTATCCCTATTACTCTTCTCTTTATCCTTATAGCTATTATTATTATCCTTATAACTTTTATTATTATCCTAATTACTATTATTATTATCGCTATGACTGTTGTTATTATACTTATTCTATTATTACTATCCCTATTACTCTTGTCTTTATCCTGATAATTATTATTATTTCCCTTATTACAATTATTATTATCGCTATAACTATTATTATTATCCTTATTACTATTATTATTCGCACTATAACTATTATTATTATCCTTATTACTATTATTATTATTGCTATAACTGTTATTATTATCCTTATTACTATTATTATTAGCACTATAACTATTATTATTATCCTTATTACTATTATTATTATCGCTATGACTGTTATTATTATACTTATTCTATTATTACTATCCCTATTAGTCTTGTCTTTATCCTTATAACTATGATTATCGCTATAACTATTATTATTATCGCTATGACTGTTATTATTATCCTTATTGTATTATTAATATCCCTATTACTCTTGTCTTTATCCTTATAACTATTATTATTATCCTTATTACTAATATTATTATCGCTATAACTATTATTATTATCGCTATAACTATTATTATTATCGCTATGACTGTTATTATTATCCTTATTCTATTATTATTATCGCTATAACTATTATTATTATCCTTATTACTATTACTATCACTATCCCTATTACTCTTGTCTCTATCCTTATAACTATTATTATTTCCCTTATTACTATTATTATTATCGCTATAACTGTTATTATTATCCTTACTACTATTATTACTAGCACTATAACTATTATTATTATCCTTATTACTATTATTATTATCGCTATGACTGTTATTAGTATCATTATTCCATTATTACTATCCCTATTACTCTTCTCTTTATCCTTATTACTATTATTATTATCGCTATAACTATTATTATTATCCTTATTACTATTATTATCGCTATGACTGTTATTATTATCCTTATTCTACTATTACTATCCCTATTACTCTTGTCTCTATCCTTATAACTATTATTATTATGCTTATTACTATTATTATTATCGCTATAACTATTATTATTATCGCTATGACTGTTATTATATCCTTATTCTATTATTACTATCCCTATTACTCTTCTCTTTATCCTTATAGCTATTATTATTATCCTTATAACTTTTATTATTATCCTAATTACTATTATTATTATCGCTATGACTATTATTATTATCCTTATTCCATTATTACTATCCCTATTACTCTTCTCTTTATCCTTATAACTATTAGTATTATCCTTATTGCTATTATTATTATCGCTATAAGTATTATTATTATCCCTCATTACTGTTATTATTACCGCTATGACTGTTATTATTATACTTATTCTATTATTACTATCCCTATTACTCTTGTCTCTATTATTATAACTATTATTATTATGCTGATTACTGTTATTATTATCGCTATAACTATTATTATTATCGCTATGACTGTTATTATTATCCTTATTCTATTATTACTATCCCTATTACTCTTGTCTT
Organism: Megachile ligniseca; assembly: GCA_945859555.1. NCBI lineage: Eukaryota > Metazoa > Arthropoda > Insecta > Hymenoptera > Megachilidae > Megachile > Megachile ligniseca. Next base: position 59,567 of record CAMAOC010000253.1, read on the forward strand.
TATCCTTATAACTATTATTATTTCCCTTATTGCTATTATTATTATCGCTATAACTATTATTATTATCCTTATTACTATTGTTACTAGCACTATAACTATTATTATTATCCTTATTACTGTTATTATTACCGCTATGACTGTTATTATTATACGTATTCTATTATTACTATCCCTATTACTCTTGTCTCTATCCTTATAACTACTATTATTATGCTTATTACTATTACTATTAGCACTATAACTACTATTATTATCCTTATTACTATTATTGTTATCGCTATGACTGTTATTATTATACTTATTCTATTATTTCTATCCATATTACTCTTGTCTTTATCCTTAGAACTATTATTATTTCCCTTATTACTATTATTATTATCATTATAACTGTTATTATTATCCTTATTACTAGTATTATTATTTCTATAACTATTATTGTTATCCTCATTACTATTATTATTATCGCTCTGACTGTTATTATTACCCTTATTCTACTATTACTATCCCTATTACTCTTGTCTCTATCCTTACAACTATTATTATTATGCTGATTACAATTATTATTATCGCTATAACTATTATTATTATCCTTATTACTATTGTTACTAGCACTATAACTATTATTATTATCCTTATTACTGTTATTATTACCGCTATGACTGTTATTATTATACTTATTCTATTATTACTATCCCTATTACTCTTGTCTCTATCCTTATAACTATTATTATTATGCTTATTACTATTATTATTAGCACTATAACTACTATTATTATCCTTATTAGTATTATTGTTATCGCTATGACTGTTATTATTATACTTATTCTATTATTACTATCACTATTATTCTTCTCTTTATCCTTATAACTATTATTATTATCCTTATTACTATTATTATTATCGCTATAACTATTATTATTATCGCTATGACTGTTATTAGTATCATTATTCCATTATTACTATCCCTATTACCCTTCTCTTTATCCTTATTACTATTATTATTATCGCTATAACTATTATTATTATCCTTATTACTATTATTATCGCTATGACTGTTATTATTATCCTTATTCTACTATTACTATCCCTATTACTCTTGTCTCTATCCTTATAACTATTATTATTATGCTTATTACTATTATTATTATCGCTATAACTATTATTATTATCGCTATGACTGTTATTATTATCCTTATTCTATTATTACTATCCCTATTACTCTTCTCTTTATCCTTATAGCTATTATTATTATCCTTATAACTTTTATTATTATCCTAATTACTATTATTATTATCGCTATGACTGTTGTTATTATACTTATTCTATTATTACTATCCCTATTACTCTTGTCTTTATCCTGATAATTATTATTATTTCCCTTATTACAATTATTATTATCGCTATAACTATTATTATTATCCTTATTACTATTATTATTCGCACTATAACTATTATTATTATCCTTATTACTATTATTATTATTGCTATAACTGTTATTATTATCCTTATTACTATTATTATTAGCACTATAACTATTATTATTATCCTTATTACTATTATTATTATCGCTATGACTGTTATTATTATACTTATTCTATTATTACTATCCCTATTAGTCTTGTCTTTATCCTTATAACTATGATTATCGCTATAACTATTATTATTATCGCTATGACTGTTATTATTATCCTTATTGTATTATTAATATCCCTATTACTCTTGTCTTTATCCTTATAACTATTATTATTATCCTTATTACTAATATTATTATCGCTATAACTATTATTATTATCGCTATAACTATTATTATTATCGCTATGACTGTTATTATTATCCTTATTCTATTATTATTATCGCTATAACTATTATTATTATCCTTATTACTATTACTATCACTATCCCTATTACTCTTGTCTCTATCCTTATAACTATTATTATTTCCCTTATTACTATTATTATTATCGCTATAACTGTTATTATTATCCTTACTACTATTATTACTAGCACTATAACTATTATTATTATCCTTATTACTATTATTATTATCGCTATGACTGTTATTAGTATCATTATTCCATTATTACTATCCCTATTACTCTTCTCTTTATCCTTATTACTATTATTATTATCGCTATAACTATTATTATTATCCTTATTACTATTATTATCGCTATGACTGTTATTATTATCCTTATTCTACTATTACTATCCCTATTACTCTTGTCTCTATCCTTATAACTATTATTATTATGCTTATTACTATTATTATTATCGCTATAACTATTATTATTATCGCTATGACTGTTATTATTATCCTTATTCTATTATTACTATCCCTATTACTCTTCTCTTTATCCTTATAGCTATTATTATTATCCTTATAACTTTTATTATTATCCTAATTACTATTATTATTATCGCTATGACTATTATTATTATCCTTATTCCATTATTACTATCCCTATTACTCTTCTCTTTATCCTTATAACTATTAGTATTATCCTTATTGCTATTATTATTATCGCTATAAGTATTATTATTATCCTCATTACTGTTATTATTACCGCTATGACTGTTATTATTATACTTATTCTATTATTACTATCCCTATTACTCTTGTCTCTATTATTATAACTATTATTATTATGCTGATTACTGTTATTATTATCGCTATAACTATTATTATTATCGCTATGACTGTTATTATTATCCTTATTCTATTATTACTATCCCTATTACTCTTGTCTTTATCCTTATAACTATTATTATTTCCCTTATTGCTATTATTATTATCGCTATAACTATTATTATTATCCTTATTACTATTGTTACTAGCACTATAACTATTATTATTATCCTTATTACTGTTATTATTACCGCTATGACTGTTATTATTATACGTATTCTATTATTACTATCCCTATTACTCTTGTCTCTATCCTTATAACTACTATTATTATGCTTATTACTATTACTATTAGCACTATAACTACTATTATTATCCTTATTACTATTATTGTTATCGCTATGACTGTTATTATTATACTTATTCTATTATTTCTATCCATATTACTCTTGTCTTTATCCTTAGAACTATTATTATTTCCCTTATTACTATTATTATTATCATTATAACTGTTATTATTATCCTTATTACTAGTATTATTATTTCTATAACTATTATTGTTATCCTCATTACTATTATTATTATCGCTCTGACTGTTATTATTACCCTTATTCTACTATTACTATCCCTATTACTCTTGTCTCTATCCTTATAACTATTATTATTTCCCTTATTACTATTATTATTATCGCTATAACTGTTATTATTATCCTTACTACTATTATTACTAGCACTATAACTATTATTATTATCCTTATTACTATTATTATTATCGCTATGACTGTTATTAGTATCATTATTCCATTATTACTATCCCTATTACTCTTCTCTTTATCCTTATTACTATTATTATTATCGCTATAACTATTATTATTATCCTTATTACTATTATTATCGCTATGACTGTTATTATTATCCTTATTCTACTATTACTATCCCTATTACTCTTGTCTCTATCCTTATAACTATTATTATTATGCTTATTACTATTATTATTATCGCTATAACTATTATTATTATCGCTATGACTGTTATTATTATCCTTATTCTATTATTACTATCCCTATTACTCTTCTCTTTATCCTTATAGCTATTATTATTATCCTTATAACTTTTATTATTATCCTAATTACTATTATTATTATCGCTATGACTATTATTATTATCCTTAGTCCATTATTACTATCCCTATTACTCTTCTCTTTATCCTTATAACTATTAGTATTATCCTTATTGCTATTATTATTATCGCTATAAGTATTATTATTATCCTCATTACTGTTATTATTACCGCTATGACTGTTATTATTATACTTATTCTATTATTACTATCCCTATTACTCTTGTCTCTATTATTATAACTATTATTATTATGCTGATTACTGTTATTATTATCGCTATAACTATTATTATTATCGCTATGACTGTTATTATTATCCTTATTCTATTATTACTATCCCTATTACTCTTGTCTTTATCCTTATAACTATTATTCTTTCCCTTATTGCTATTATTATTATCGCTATAACTATTATTATTATCCTTATTACTATTGTTACTAGCACTATAACTATTATTATTATCCTTATTACTGTTATTATTACCGCTATGACTGTTATTATTATACGTATTCTATTATTACTATCCCTATTACTCTTGTCTCTATCCTTATAACTACTATTATTATGCTTATTACTATTACTATTAGCACTATAACTACTATTATTATCCTTATTACTATTATTGTTATCGCTATGACTGTTATTATTATACTTATTCTATTATTTCTATCCATATTACTCTTGTCTTTATCCTTAGAACTATTATTATTTCCCTTATTACTATTATTATTATCATTATAACTGTTATTATTATCCTTATTACTAGTATTATTATTTCTATAACTATTATTGTTATCCTCATTACTATTATTATTATCGCTCTGACTGTTATTATTACCCTTATTCTACTATTACTATCCCTATTACTCTTGTCTCTATCCTTACAACTATTATTATTATGCTGATTACAATTATTATTATCGCTATAACTATTATTTTTATCCTTACTACTATTATTATTATCGCTATGACTGTTATTATTATCCTTATTCTACTATTACTATCCCTATTACTCTTCTCTTTATCCTTATAACTATTATTATTATCCTTATTTCTATTATTATTATCGCTATGACTGTTATTATTATCGCAATGACTGTTATTATTATCGCTATGACTGTTATTATTATACTTATTCTATTATTTCTATCCATATTACTCTTGTCTTTATCCTTAGAACTATTATTATTTCCCTTATTACTATTATTATTATCATTATAACTGTTATTATTATCCTTATTACTAGTATTATTATCTCTATAACTATTATTGTTATCCTCATTACTACTATTATTATCGCTCTGACTGTTATTATTATCCTTATTCTGCTATTACTATCCCTATTACTCTTCTCTTTATCCTTATGACTATTATTATTATCCTTATTTCTATTATTATTATCGGTATGACTATTATTATAATCGCTATGACTGTTATTATTATCCTTATTCTATTATTATTTCCCTTATTACTATTATTATTATCGCTATAACTATTATTATTATCCTTATTACTATTATTATCGCTATGACTGTTATTATTATCCCTATTCTACTATTACTATCCCTATTACTCTTGTCTCTATCCTTATAACTATTATTATTATCGCTATAACTATTATTATTATCGCTATGACTGTTATTATTATCCTTATTCTATTATTACTATCCCTATTACTCTTGTCTTTATCCTTATAACTATTATTATTTCCATGATTACTATTATTATTATCGCTATAACTGTTATTATTATCCCTATTACTAGTATTATTAGCACTATAACTATTATGTTTATCCTTATTACCATTATTACTAGCACTATAACTATTATTATTTCCCTTATTGCTATTATTATTAACGCTATAAGTATTATTATTATCCTTATTACTGTTGTTATTACCGCTATGACTGTTATTATTATACTTATTCTATTATTACTATCCCTATTACTCTTGTCTCTATCCTTATAACTATTATTATTATGCTGATTACTATTATTATTATCGCTATAACTATTATTTTTATCCTTATTTCTATTATTATTATCGCTATGACTATTATTATTATCGCTATGACTGTTATTATTATCCTTACTCTATTATTATTTCCCTTATTACTATTATTATTATCGTTATAAATATTATTATTATCCTTATTACTATTATTATCGCTATGACTGTTATTATTACCGCTATGACTGTTATTATTATCCTTATTCTATTATTACTATCCCTATTACTCTTGACTTTATCCTTATAACTATTATTATTTCCCTTATTGCTATTATTATTATCGCTATGACTGGTATTATTATCCTTATTCTATTATTACTATCCCTATTACTCTTGTCTTTATCCTTATAACTATTATTATTATCATCCTTATTACTATTATTATTATCGCTATAACTATTATTATTACCGCTATGACTGTTATTATTATCCTTATTCTATTATTACTGCCCCTATTACTCTTGTCTTTATCCTTATAACTATTATTATTTCCCTTATTACTATTATTATTATCATTATAACTGTTATTATTATCCTTATTACTAGTATTATTATTTCTATAACTATTATTGTTATCCTCATTACTATTATTATTATCGCTCTGACTGTTATTATTACCCTTATTCTACTATTACTATCCCTATTACTCTTGTCTCTATCCTTACAACTATTATTATTATGCTGATTACAATTATTATTATCGCTATAACTATTATTATTATCCTTACTACTATTATTATTATCGCTATGACTGTTATTATTATCCTTATTCTACTATTACTATCCCTATTACTCTTCTCTTTATCCTTATAACTATTATTATTATCCTTATTTCTATTATTATTATCGCTATGACTGTTATTATTATCGCAATGACTGTTATTATTATCGCTATGACTGTTATTATTATCCTTATTCTATTATTATTTCCCTTATTACTATTATTATTATCGCTATAACTATTATTATTATCCTTATTACGATTATTATCGCTATAACTGTTATTATTATCCTTATTCTACTATTACTATCCCTATTACACTTGTCTCTATCCTTATAACTATTATTATTATGCTTATTACTATTATTATTATCGCTATAACTATTATTATTATCCTTACTACTATTATTATTATCGCTATGACTGTTATTATTATCCTTATTCTATTATTACTATCCCTATTACTCTTGTCTTTATCCTTACACCTATTATTATTTCCCTTATTGCTATTATTATTATCGCTATGACTGTTATTATTATCCTTATTCTATCATTACTATCCCTATTACTCTTGTCTTTATCCTTATAACTATTATTATTATCCTTATTACTATTATTATCGCTATGACTATTATTATTATCCTTATTACTATTGTTACTGGCACTATAACTATTATTATTATCCTTATTACTGTTATTATTACCGCTATGACTGTTATTATTATACTTATTCTATTATTACTATCCCTATTACTCTTGTCTCTATCCTTATAACTATTATTATTATGCTTATTACTATTATTATTAGCACTATAACTACTATTATTATCCTTATTACTATTATTGTTATCGCTATGACTGTTATTATTCTACATATTCTATTATTTCTATCCATATTACTCTTGTCTTTATCCTTATAACTATTATTATTATCCTTATTACTATTATTATTAGCACTATAACTATTATTATTACCGCTATGACTGTTATTATTATCCTTATTCTATTATTACTATCCATATTACTCTTGTCTTTATCCTTAGAACTATTATTATTTCCCTTATTACTATTATTATTATCATTATAACTGTTATTATTATCCTTATTACTAGTATTATTATCTCTATAACTATTATTGTTATCCTCATTACTACTATTATTATCGCTCTGACTGTTATTATTATCCTTATTCTACTATTACTATCCCTATTACTCTTCTCTTTATCCTTATGACTATTATTATTATCCTTATTTCTATTATTATTATCGGTATGACTATTATTATAATCGCTATGACTGTTATTATTATCCTTATTCTATTATTATTTCCCTTATTACTATTATTATTATCGCTATAACTATTATTATTATCCTTATTACTATTATTATCGCTATGACTGTTATTATTATCCCTATTCTACTATTACTATCCCTATTACTCTTGTCTCTATCCTTATTACTATTATTATTATCCTTACTACTATTATTATTATCGCTATGACTGTTATTATTATCCTTATTCTATTATTACTATCCCTATTACTCTTCTCTTTATCCTTATAACTATTAGTATTATCCTTATTACTATTATTATTATCATTATAACTGTTATTATTATCCTTATTACTAGTATTATTATCTCTATAACTATTATTGTTATTCTCATTACTATTATTATTATCGCTCTGACTGTTATTATTATCCTTATTCTATTATCACTATCCCTATTACTCTTTTCTTTATCCTTATAACTATTATTATTATCGCTATAACTATTATTATTATCGCTATGACTGTTATTATTATCCTTATTGTATTATTACTATACCTATTACTCTTGTCTTTATCCTTATAACTATTATTATTTCCCTTATTGCTATTATTATTATCGCTATAACTATTATTATTATCCTTATTACTATTGTTACTAGCACTATAACTATTATTATTATCCTTATTACTGTTATTATTACCGATATGACTGTTATTATTATACTTATTCTATTATTACTATCACTATTAGTCTTGGCTTTATCCTTATAACTATGATTATCGCAATAACTATTATTATTATCGCTATGACTGTTATTATTATCCTTATTGTATTATTAATATCCCTATTACTCTTATCTTTATCCTTATAACTATTATTATTATCCTTATTACTGTTATTATCGCTATGACTGTTATTATTACCCTTATTCTACTATTACTATCCCTATTACTCTTGTCTCTATCATTACAACTATTATTATTATGCTGATTACAATTATTATTATCGCTATAACTATTATTATTATCCTTACTACTATTATTATTATCGCTATGACTGTTATTATTATCCTTATTCTACTATTACTATCCCTATTACGCTTCTCTTTATCCTTATAACTATTATTGTTATCCTTATTTCTATTATTATTATCGCTATAACTATTATTATTATCTCTATGACTGTTATTATTATCCTTATTCTATTATTACTATCCCTATTACTCTTTTCTTTATCCTTATAACTATTATTATTATCGCTATAACTATTATTATTATCGCTATGATTGTTATTATTATCCTTATTGTAGTATTACTATACCTATTACTCTTGTCTTTATCCTTATAACTATTATTATTTCCCTTATTGCTATTATTATTATCGCTATAACTGTTATTATTATCCTTATTACTATTGTTACTAGCACTATAACTATTATTATTATCCTTATTACTGTTATTATTACCGCTATGACTGTTATTATTATACTTATTCTATTATTACTATCCCTATTACTCTTGTCTCTATCCTTATAACTATTATTATTTCCCTTATTGCTATTATTATTATCGCTATAACTATTATTATTATCCTTACTACTATTATTATTATCGCTATGACTGTTATTATTATCCTTATTCTATTATTACTATCCCTATTACTCTTGTCTTTATCCTTATAACTATTATTATTTCCCTTATTGCTATTATTATTATCGCTATGACTGTTATTATTATCCTTATTCTATTATTATTATCCCTATTACTCTTCTCTTTATCCTTATAACTATTAGTATTATCCTTATTACTATTATTATTATCATTATAACTGTTATTATTATCCTTATTACTAGTATTATTATTTCTATAACTATTATTGTTATCCTCATTACTATTATTATTATCGCTCTGACTGTTATTATTACCCTTATTCTACTATTACTATCCCTATTACTCTTGCCTCTATCCTTACAACTATTATTATTATGCTGATTACAATTATTATTATCGCTATAACTATTATTATTATCCTTACTACTATTATTATTATCGCTATGACTGTTATTATTATCCTTATTCTACTATTACTATCCCTATTACTCTTCTCTTTATCCTTATAACTATTATTATTATCCTTATTTCTATTATTATTATCGCTATGACTGTTATTATTATCGCAATGACTGTTATTATTATCGCTATGACTGTTATTATTATCCTTATTCTATTATTATTTCCCTTATTACTATTATTATTATCGCTATAACTATTATTATTATCCTTATTACGATTATTATCGCTATAACTGTTATTATTATCCTTATTCTACTATTACTATCCCTATTACACTTGTCTCTATCCTTATAACTATTATTATTATGCTTATTACTATTATTATTATCGCTATAACTATTATTATTATCCTTACTACTATTATTATTATCGCTATGACTGTTATTATTATCCTTATTCTATTATTACTATCCCTATTACTCTTGTCTTTATCCTTACACCTATTATTATTTCCCTTATTGCTATTATTATTATCGCTATGACTGTTATTATTATCCTTATTCTATCATTACTATCCCTATTACGCTTGTCTTTATCCTTATAACTATTATTATTATCCTTATTACTATTATTATCGCTATGACTATTATTATTATCCTTATTACTATTGTTACTGGCACTATAACTATTATTATTATCCTTATTACTGTTATTATTACCGCTATGACTGTTATTATTATACTTATTCTATTATTACTATCCCTATTACTCTTGTCTCTATCCTTATAACTATTATTATTATGCTTATTACTATTATTATTAGCACTATCACTACTATTATTATCCTTATTACTATTATTGTTATCGCTATGACTGTTATTGTTCTACATATTCTATTATTTCTATCCATATTACTCTTGTCTTTATCCTTATAACTATTATTATTATCCTTATTACTATTATTATTAGCACTATAACTATTATTATTACCGCTATGACTGTTATTATTATCCTTATTCTATTATTACTATCCATATTACTCTTGTCTTTATCCTTAGAACTATTATTATTTCCCTTATTACTATTATTATTATCATTATAACTGTTATTATTATCCTTATTACTAGTATTATTATCTCTATAACTATTATTGTTATCCTCATTACTACTATTATTATCGCTCTGACTGTTATTATTATCCTTATTCTACTATTACTATCCCTATTACTCTTCTCTTTATCCTTATGACTATTATTATTATCCTTATTTCTATTATTATTATCGGTATGACTATTATTATAATCGCTATGACTGTTATTATTATCCTTATTCTATTATTATTTCCCTTATTACTATTATTATTATCGCTATAACTATTATTATTATCCTTATTACTATTATTATCGCTATGACTGTTATTATTATCCCTATTCTACTATTACTATCCCTATTTCTCTTGTCTCTATCCTTATTACTATTATTATTATCCTTACTACTATTATTATTATCGCTCTGACTGTTATTATTATCCTTATTCTATTATTACTATCCCTATTACTCTTCTCTTTATCCTTATAACTATTAGTATTATCCTTATTACTATTATTATTATCATTATAACTGTTATTATTATCCTTATTACTAGTATTATTATCTCTATAACTATTATTGTTATTCTCATTACTATTATTATTATCTCTCTGACTGTTATTATTATCCTTATTCTATTATCACTATCCCTATTACTCTTTTCTTTATCCTTATAACTATTATTATTATCGCTATAACTATTATTATTATCGCTATGACTGTTATTATTATCCTTATTGTATTATTACTATACCTATTACTCTTGTCTTTATCCTTATAACTATTATTATTTCCCTTATTGCTATTATTATTATCGCTATAACTATTATTATTATCCTTATTACTATTGTTACTAGCACTATAACTATTATTATTATCCTTATTAGTGTTATTATTACCGATATGACTGTTATTATTATACTTATTCTATTATTACTATCACTATTAGTCTTGGCTTTATCCTTATAACTATGATTATCGCAATAACTATTATTATTATCGCTATGACTGTTATTATTATCCTTATTGTATTATTAATATCCCTATTACTCTTATCTTTATCCTTATAACTATTATTATTATCCTTATTACTGTTATTATCGCTATGACTGTTATTATTACCCTTATTCTACTATTACTATCCCTATTACTCTTGTCTCTATCATTACAACTATTATTATTATGCTGATTACAATTATTATTATCGCTATAACTATTATTATTATCCTTACTACTATTATTATTATCGCTATGACTGTTATTATTATCCTTATTCTACTATTACTATCCCTATTACTCTTCTCTTTATCCTTATAACTATTATTATTATCCTTATTTCTATTATTATTATCGCTATGACTGTTATTATTATCGCAATGACTGTTATTATTATCGCTATGACTGTTATTATTATCCTTATTCTATTATTATTTCCCTTATTACTGTTATTATTATCGCTATAACTATTATTATTATCCTTATTACGATTATTATCGCTATAACTGTTATTATTATCCTTATTCTACTATTACTATCCCTATTACACTTGTCTCTATCCTTATAACTATTATTATTATGCTTATTACTATTATTATTATCGCTATAACTATTATTATTATCCTTACTACTATTATTATTATCCTTACTACTATTATTATTATCGCTATGACTGTTATTATTATCCTTATTCTATTATTACTATCCCTATTACTCTTGTCTTTATCCTTACACCTATTATTATTTCCCTTATTGCTATTATTATTATCGCTATGACTGTTATTATTATCCTTATTCTATCATTACTATCCCTATTACTCTTGTCTTTATCCTTATAACTATTATTATTATCCTTATTACTATTATTATCGCTATGACTATTATTATTATCCTTATTACTATTGTTACTGGCACTATAACTATTATTATTATCCTTATTACTGTTATTATTACCGCTATGACTGTTATTATTATACTTATTCTATTATTACTATCCCTATTACTCTTGTCTCTATCCTTATAACTATTATTATTATGCTTATTACTATTATTATTAGCACTATAACTACTATTATTATCCTTATTACTATTATTGTTATCGCTATGACTGTTATTATTCTACATATTCTATTATTTCTATCCATATTACTCTTGTCTTTATCCTTATAACTATTATTATTATCCTTATTACTATTATTATTAGCACTATAACTATTATTATTACCGCTATGACTGTTATTATTATCCTTATTCTATTATTACTATCCATATTACTCTTGTCTTTATCCTTAGAACTATTATTATTATCGCTATAACTATTATTATTATCGCTATGACTGTTATTATTATCCTTATTGTATTATTACTATACCTATTACTCTTGTCTTTATCCTTATAACTATTATTATTTCCCTTATTGCTATTATTATTATCGCTATAACTATTATTATTATCCTTATTACTATTGTTACTAGCACTATAACTATTATTATTATCCTTATTACTGTTATTATTACCGATATGACTGTTATTATTATACTTATTCTATTATTACTATCACTATTAGTCTTGGCTTTATCCTTATAACTATGATTATCGCAATAACTATTATTATTATCGCTATGACTGTTATTATTATCCTTATTGTATTATTAATATCCCTATTACTCTTATCTTTATCCTTATAACTATTATTATTATCCTTATTACTATTATTATCGCTATGACTGTTATTATTACCCTTATTCTACTATTACTATCCCTATTACTCTTGTCTCTATCATTACAACTATTATTATTATGCTGATTACAATTATTATTATCGCTATAACTATTATTATTATCCTTACTACTATTATTATTATCGCTATGACTGTTATTATTATCCTTATTCTACTATTACTATCCCTATTACGCTTCTCTTTATCCTTATAACTATTATTATTATCCTTATTTCTATTATTATTATCGCTATAACTATTATTATTATCTCTATGACTGTTATTATTATCCTTATTCTATTATTACTATCCCTATTACTCTTTTCTTTATCCTTATAACTATTATTATTATCGCTATAACTATTATTATTATCGCTATGACTGTTATTATTATCCTTATTGTAGTATTACTATACCTATTACTCTTGTCTTTATCCTTATAACTATTATTATTTCCCTTATTGCTATTATTATTATCGCTATAACTATTATTATTATCCTTATTACTATTGTTACTAGCACTATAACTATTATTATTATCCTTATTACTGTTATTATTACCGCTATGACTGTTATTATTATACTTATTCTATTATTACTATCCCTATTACTCTTGTCTCTATCCTTATAACTATTATTATTTCCCTTATTGCTATTATTATTATCGCTATAACTATTATTATTATCCTTACTACTATTATTATTATCGCTATGACTGTTATTATTATCCTTATTCTATTATTACTATCCCTATTACTCTTGTCTTTATCCTTATAACTATTATTATTTCCCTTATTGCTATTATTATTTTCGCTATGACTGTTATTATTATCCTTATTCTATTATTACTATCCCTATTACTCTTCTCTTTATCCTTATAACTATTAGTATTATCCTTATTACTATTATTATTATCGCTATAACTATTATTATTATCTCTCTGACTGTTATTATTATCCTTATTCTATTATCACTATCCCTATTACTCTTTTCTTTATCCTTATAACTATTATTATTATCGCTATAACTATTATTATTATCGCTATGACTGTTATTATTATCCTTATTGTATTATTACTATACCTATTACTCTTGTCTTTATCCTTATAACTATTATTATTTCCCTTATTGCTATTATTATTATCGCTATAACTATTATTATTATCCTTATTACTATTGTTACTAGCACTATAACTATTATTATTATCCTTATTACTGTTATTATTACCGATATGACTGTTATTATTATACTTATTCTATTATTACTATCACTATTAGTCTTGGCTTTATCCTTATAACTATGATTATCGCAATAACTATTATTATTATCGCTATGACTGTTATTATTATCCTTATTGTATTATTAATATCCCTATTACTCTTATCTTTATCCTTATAACTATTATTATTATCCTTATTACTGTTATTATCGCTATGACTGTTATTATTACCCTTATTCTACTATTACTATCCCTATTACTCTTGTCTCTATCATTACAACTATTATTATTATGCTGATTACAATTATTATTATCGCTATAACTATTATTATTATCCTTACTACTATTATTATTATCGCTATGACTGTTATTATTATCCTTATTCTACTATTACTATCCCTATTACTCTTCTCTTTATCCTTATAACTATTATTATTATCCTTATTTCTATTATTATTATCGCTATGACTGTTATTATTATCGCAATGACTGTTATTATTATCGCTATGACTGTTATTATTATCCTTATTCTATTATTATTTCCCTTATTACTATTATTATTATCGCTATAACTATTATTATTATCCTTATTACGATTATTATCGCTATAACTGTTATTATTATCCTTATTCTACTATTACTATCCCTATTACACTTGTCTCTATCCTTATAACTATTATTATTATGCTTATTACTATTATTATTATCGCTATAACTATTATTATTATCCTTACTACTATTATTATTATCGCTATGACTGTTATTATTATCCTTATTCTATTATTACTATCCCTATTACTCTTGTCTTTATCCTTACACCTATTATTATTTCCCTTATTGCTATTATTATTATCGCTATGACTGTTATTATTATCCTTATTCTATCATTACTATCCCTATTACTCTTGTCTTTATCCTTATAACTATTATTATTATCCTTATTACTATTATTATCGCTATGACTATTATTATTATCCTTATTACTATTGTTACTGGCACTATAACTATTATTATTATCCTTATTACTGTTATTATTACCGCTATGACTGTTATTATTATACTTATTCTATTATTACTATCCCTGTTACTCTTGTCTCTATCCTTATAACTATTATTATTATCCTTATTACTATTAATATTATCGCTATAACTATTATTATTATCGCTATGACTGTTATTATTATCCTTATTCTATTATTACTATCCCTATTACTCTTCTCTTTATCCTTATAGCTATTATTATTATCCTTATAACTTTTATTATTATCCTAATTACTATTATTATTATCGCTATGACTGTTGTTATTATACTTATTCTATTATTACTATCCCTATTACTCTTGTCTTTATCCTGATAATTTTTATTATTTCCCTTATTACAATTATTATTATCGCTATAACTATTATTATTATCCTTATTACTATTATTATTCGCACCATAACTATTATTATTATCCTTATTACTATTATTATTATCGCTAAAACTGTTATTATTATACTTATTCTATTATTAGTATCCCTATTACTCTTGTCTTTATCCTGATAATTATTATTACTTCCCTTATTACTATTATTATTATCGCTATAACTGTTATTATTATCCTTATTACTATTATCATTAGCACTATAGCTATTATTATTATTATCGCTATGACTGTTATTATTATCCTTATTCTATTATTACTATCCCTATTACTCTTCTCTTTATCCTTATAACTATTATTATTATCCTTATTTCTATTATTATTATCGCTATGACTGTTATTATTATCGCAATGACTGTTATTATTATCGCTATGACTGTTATTATTATCCTTATTCTATTATTATTTCCCTTATTACTGTTATTATTATCGCTATAACTATTATTATTATCCTTATTACGATTATTATCGCTATAACTGTTATTATTATCCTTATTCTACTATTACTATCCCTATTACACTTGTCTCTATCCTTATAACTATTATTATTATGCTTATTACTATTATTATTATCGCTATAACTATTATTATTATCCTTACTACTATTATTATTATCCTTACTACTATTATTATTATCGCTATGACTGTTATTATTATCCTTATTCTATTATTACTATCCCTATTACTCTTGTCTTTATCCTTACACCTATTATTATTTCCCTTATTGCTATTATTATTATCGCTATGACTGTTATTATTATCCTTATTCTATCATTACTATCCCTATTACTCTTGTCTTTATCCTTATAACTATTATTATTATCCTTATTACTATTATTATCGCTATGACTATTATTATTATCCTTATTACTATTGTTACTGGCACTATAACTATTATTATTATCCTTATTACTGTTATTATTACCGCTATGACTGTTATTATTATACTTATTCTATTATTACTATCCCTATTACTCTTGTCTCTATCCTTATAACTATTATTATTATGCTTATTACTATTATTATTAGCACTATAACTACTATTATTATCCTTATTACTATTATTGTTATCGCTATGACTGTTATTATTCTACATATTCTATTATTTCTATCCATATTACTCTTGTCTTTATCCTTATAACTATTATTATTATCCTTATTACTATTATTATTAGCACTATAACTATTATTATTACCGCTATGACTGTTATTATTATCCTTATTCTATTATTACTATCCATATTACTCTTGTCTTTATCCTTAGAACTATTATTATTATCGCTATAACTATTATTATTATCGCTATGACTGTTATTATTATCCTTATTGTATTATTACTATACCTATTACTCTTGTCTTTATCCTTATAACTATTATTATTTCCCTTATTGCTATTATTATTATCGCTATAACTATTATTATTATCCTTATTACTATTGTTACTAGCACTATAACTATTATTATTATCCTTATTACTGTTATTATTACCGATATGACTGTTATTATTATACTTATTCTATTATTACTATCACTATTAGTCTTGGCTTTATCCTTATAACTATGATTATCGCAATAACTATTATTATTATCGCTATGACTGTTATTATTATCCTTATTGTATTATTAATATCCCTATTACTCTTATCTTTATCCTTATAACTATTATTATTATCCTTATTACTATTATTATCGCTATGACTGTTATTATTACCCTTATTCTACTATTACTATCCCTATTACTCTTGTCTCTATCATTACAACTATTATTATTATGCTGATTACAATTATTATTATCGCTATAACTATTATTATTATCCTTACTACTATTATTATTATCGCTATGACTGTTATTATTATCCTTATTCTACTATTACTATCCCTATTACGCTTCTCTTTATCCTTATAACTATTATTATTATCCTTATTTCTATTATTATTATCGCTATAACTATTATTATTATCTCTATGACTGTTATTATTATCCTTATTCTATTATTACTATCCCTATTACTCTTTTCTTTATCCTTATAACTATTATTATTATCGCTATAACTATTATTATTATCGCTATGACTGTTATTATTATCCTTATTGTAGTATTACTATACCTATTACTCTTGTCTTTATCCTTATAACTATTATTATTTCCCTTATTGCTATTATTATTATCGCTATAACTATTATTATTATCCTTATTACTATTGTTACTAGCACTATAACTATTATTATTATCCTTATTACTGTTATTATTACCGCTATGACTGTTATTATTATACTTATTCTATTATTACTATCCCTATTACTCTTGTCTCTATCCTTATAACTATTATTATTTCCCTTATTGCTATTATTATTATCGCTATAACTATTATTATTATCCTTACTACTATTATTATTATCGCTATGACTGTTATTATTATCCTTATTCTATTATTACTATCCCTATTACTCTTGTCTTTATCCTTATAACTATTATTATTTCCCTTATTGCTATTATTATTTTCGCTATGACTGTTATTATTATCCTTATTCTATTATTACTATCCCTATTACTCTTCTCTTTATCCTTATAACTATTAGTATTATCCTTATTACTATTATTATTATCGCTATAACTATTATTATTATCTCTCTGACTGTTATTATTATCCTTATTCTATTATCACTATCCCTATTACTCTTTTCTTTATCCTTATAACTATTATTATTATCGCTATAACTATTATTATTATCGCTATGACTGTTATTATTATCCTTATTGTATTATTACTATACCTATTACTCTTGTCTTTATCCTTATAACTATTATTATTTCCCTTATTGCTATTATTATTATCGCTATAACTATTATTATTATCCTTATTACTATTGTTACTAGCACTATAACTATTATTATTATCCTTATTACTGTTATTATTACCGATATGACTGTTATTATTATACTTATTCTATTATTACTATCACTATTAGTCTTGGCTTTATCCTTATAACTATGATTATCGCAATAACTATTATTATTATCGCTATGACTGTTATTATTATCCTTATTGTATTATTAATATCCCTATTACTCTTATCTTTATCCTTATAACTATTATTATTATCCTTATTACTGTTATTATCGCTATGACTGTTATTATTACCCTTATTCTACTATTACTATCCCTATTACTCTTGTCTCTATCATTACAACTATTATTATTATGCTGATTACAATTATTATTATCGCTATAACTATTATTATTATCCTTACTACTATTATTATTATCGCTATGACTGTTATTATTATCCTTATTCTACTATTACTATCCCTATTACTCTTCTCTTTATCCTTATAACTATTATTATTATCCTTATTTCTATTATTATTATCGCTATGACTGTTATTATTATCGCAATGACTGTTATTATTATCGCTATGACTGTTATTATTATCCTTATTCTATTATTATTTCCCTTATTACTATTATTATTATCGCTATAACTATTATTATTATCCTTATTACGATTATTATCGCTATAACTGTTATTATTATCCTTATTCTACTATTACTATCCCTATTACACTTGTCTCTATCCTTATAACTATTATTATTATGCTTATTACTATTATTATTATCGCTATAACTATTATTATTATCCTTACTACTATTATTATTATCGCTATGACTGTTATTATTATCCTTATTCTATTATTACTATCCCTATTACTCTTGTCTTTATCCTTACACCTATTATTATTTCCCTTATTGCTATTATTATTATCGCTATGACTGTTATTATTATCCTTATTCTATCATTACTATCCCTATTACTCTTGTCTTTATCCTTATAACTATTATTATTATCCTTATTACTATTATTATCGCTATGACTATTATTATTATCCTTATTACTATTGTTACTGGCACTATAACTATTATTATTATCCTTATTACTGTTATTATTACCGCTATGACTGTTATTATTATACTTATTCTATTATTACTATCCCTGTTACTCTTGTCTCTATCCTTATAACTATTATTATTATCCTTATTACTATTAATATTATCGCTATAACTATTATTATTATCGCTATGACTGTTATTATTATCCTTATTCTATTATTACTATCCCTATTACTCTTCTCTTTATCCTTATAGCTATTATTATTATCCTTATAACTTTTATTATTATCCTAATTACTATTATTATTATCGCTATGACTGTTGTTATTATACTTATTCTATTATTACTATTCCCTATTACTCTTGTCTTTATCCTGATAATTTTTATTATTTCCCTATTACAATTATTATTATCGCTATAACTATTATTATTATCCTTATTACTATTATTATTCGCACCATAACTATTATTATTATCCTTATTACTATTATTATTATCGCTAAAACTGTTATTATTATACTTATTCTATTATTAGTATCCCTATTACTCTTGTCTTTATCCTGATAATTATTATTACTTCCCTTATTACTATTATTATTATCGCTATAACTGTTATTATTATCCTTATTACTATTATCATTAGCACTATAGCTATTATTATTATTATCGCTATGACTGTTATTATTATCCTTATTCTATTATTACTATCCCTGTTACTCTTGTCTCTATCCTTATAACTATTATTATTATCCTTATTACTATTATTATTATCGCTATAACTATTATTATTATCGCTATGACTGTTATTATTATCCTTATTCTATTATTACTATCCCTATTACTCTTCTCTTTATCCTTATAGCTATTATTATTATCCTTATAACTTTTATTATTATCCTAATTACTATTATTATTATCGCTATGACTGTTGTTATTATACTTATTCTATTATTACTATCCCTATTACTCTTGTCTTTATCCTGATAATTATTATTATTTCCCTTATTACAATTATTATTATCGCTATAACTATTATTATTATCCTTATTACTATTATTATTCGCACTATAACTATTATTATTATCCTTATTACTATTATTATTATTGCTATAACTGTTATTATTATCCTCATTACTATTATTATTAGCACTATAACTATTATTATTATCCTTATTACTATTATTATTATCGCTATGACTGTTATATTATACTTATTCTATTATTACTATCCCTATTAGACTTGTCTTTATCCTTATAACTATGATTATCGCTATAACTATTATTATTATCGCTATGACTGTTATTATTATCCTTATTGTATTATTAATATCCCTATTACTCTTGTCTTTATCCTTATAACTATTATTATTATCCCTATTACTAATATTATTATCGCTATAACTATTATTATTATCGCTATAACTATTATTATTATCGCTATGACTGTTATTATTATCCTTATTCTATTATTATTATCGCTATAACTATTATTATTATCGCTATGACTGTTATTATTATCCTTATTCTATTACTATTATCGCTATAACTATTATTATTATCCTTATTACTATTACTATCACTATCCCTATTACACTTGTCTCTATCCTTATAACTATTATTATTTCCCTTATTACTATTATTATTATCCTTATTACTATTATTATTATCGCTAAAACTGTTATTATTATACTTATTCTATTATTACTATCCCTATTACTCTTGTCTTTATCCTGATAATTATTATTACTTCCCTTATTACTATTATTATTATCGCTATAACTGTTATTATTATCCTTACTACTATTATTACTAGCACTATAACTATTGTTATTATCCTTATTACTATTATTATTATCGCAATCACTGTTATTATTATACTTATTCTATTATTACTATCCCTATTATTCTTCTCTTTATCCTTGTAACTATTATTATTATCCTTATTACTGTTATTATTATCGCTATAACTATTATTATTATCGCTATGACTGTTATTATTATCCTTATTCTATTATTACTATCCCTATTACTCTTGTCTCTATCCTTATAACTATTATTATTATGCTTATTACTATTATTATTATCGCTATAACTATTATTATTATCCTTACTACTATTATTATTATCGCTATGACTGTTATTATTATCCTTATTCTATTATTACTATCCCTATTACTCTTCTCTTTATC